>JAKSZP010017323.1:0-126310 GCA_022478985.1 Massospora cicadina
GCCAGAAAAGAGTGATCAAGAGCACTAAAGCATAATTTCAGGAGTATCCATGATGATGTTTGGCGCATCTGTGAAAGGAGCCGAATCCAGGAGAGTTTTGAAATTAACTCTGGACTTGATGAAATAGGGAGAATCAGCCATGAGTCGTTTGAAATGATTGCTAACCTGGTATTGAAGGGTTGGTTACCTTTTTTTAGTAATTCCAAGGAAGGACTAGCCACTGGCACCAGACTAGGTATATGAGTCCTGGAAGGACCATGGAAGAGGTTCCACTGCGCATCCTGGCTCATCTGATGGAAGAGCCAGAGATCTTGATCAGCCAAACTGTTGAGTAGCTGTTGGTACCGTGAATCAGAATTTGACATATGAGATGGACAAGAGGGAGGATGTCGGACTTATATATGGAAGTCAACATTATGCACTCTACAATCCATTAAGCTCCAATTTTGGAGAAATTAATCTCAAAAAATAATGGGATAAGCTCTCCAAGAGAAGAGTTAGGAATAACATGAGCCAAGAGTTTATGAGAAGAAGAATAACAAGGGTGAACATAAATAGGCATTCTTAATAGGACCATATACAAACATCAATGGCAACAGTCTCCTGTTTAGATGAGGAGAAAATCAGGAAATCAAGACGCTGGACCAAGAATCCTGAATATTACAGCGGGTCATATGCCCTGATGGGGGGAACTGGATCCAAGGACTAATATCATCATGAGTAAATCGATCAGCCTGGCATGACAGTAGATCATGGGGACTGCACTCTGAGTAGGCAGTAACGAGGAGGAAGAGGAAGAGAGCCGCATGCCAAAGGTCATCCCAAGCAGCGTTGAGTATTGATGATCATACTCCACTTGAGCAAAAGAATTATTTGACTGAGTGTCTGAAGCGGTGTTCTCATTCCCCAGTCCTTTTCTCGCTGGAAATGTCATGTGGACATGACATTTTAGTGGGGACCAACCCCAATTACAAGGCTGGGTGCCAGGAGGCCCAGAGGGTGAAGCTGCAAACCCTTCCTGACCTGAGGCACACCCTGGATAAACGCTGTGTTTGGGCAAAATATGCCAAGGTTGGGACTAGTGGTGTGCCAAACACCCAGCCCTTGATGTCAAGCCAGGCGTTAAAGTGAACAATATACCTAATGAACGTGGACAGTTTGATTTTTTTTGTCAAGGAGTGGGGTTTTAAAACCCATTCCATCTTTGAAATACCGCACTTGGGTCAAAACCAAATTAAATTGATCACTCAAGTGAAGTTGGTTTTGGCCTATCTAATCAACTCAGATGGAATTGTCACCCTATTGGTGAGTTAGTGCTTGGGCCCACTGCGGCATAACCCCTATTCCCAGTTCAATCTTAAATCCGTTTTTCCCAACCAACATTCCTTGTTGGTTAGCTTCACAAATAAACCTTCTTACCCGTTTATGTTATTTTACAATTTTATGATATTCTGATCGCTCCTGTGTGCGAACCTCTTCAAGAAGGTCTTGCACTCCGTTACCCTTGCCATTGCAAGTAGCTTGCAGCTCTCAAGCCATGCGCCATTTGTTCGTCAAGATTTCCTCCAACCTGGGTCACTTAAACCTTTTTGATATGTGCTCCGCACCACTTCTAATGGGGTTCTAATCATAAATCTCGCTATTCTATGCTTAAGCTGTTATTGCTCCAGCACCCTTGATGGGCTCTAATTACTTTGGCACTAGTGGCTAGTTCCCTGACGTTGACCTTGTGCACCGTGCACTACCACGCTGGAAACAGGAGAGTTATAGACACTCTCCTTTCATTAGTCGACTAACCTTTTTCTATGTTCATGAACATTTTCTGTGTAGACCTTTTCCAAAGTGGAAACAGTGGACACCGGCTGTGGGTTTTGGCTGTAATTAGCTGCACCGCTGTTTCTCCTTATTCCTTAAGGTTGGAGCAACTCAGCATTATTATGGTTGCCTCCAACTGGAAAGTATCCACCCTTCATGTTTGTACCTGGTGAATTCAGATGCTTCAATGTCCAAAAGTCATGATTCCCTGACTTTCCACCGAATTAATTAAATTTCATTCTGAGAAATGAGTTTCCCTCACCAGTGAATTCAGACAATGCTGGCAGAATTGGCGCAGATGGGCCTGGGGGTGTTGGTCTTGGATAACATCATGCATTCTGTTGCAGTATAAAGGATAGGGTCATTCACGTCAGAAAATGCTTTTTATAACGAAAACCTGGTCTCTACCTCTGAACCATTTATTAGTTCATATGGCCTGGATGAGGACCCTATTCTGGTAAATCAGATTACCCCTAAGAACTTAAGGTTGACATCTACCATGATTTGGTGCACTCAGGAGGTGGAGAAGAAACTTCGTTTAAAATATGAAAAAATATGCACCTGCAGAAAGAATGGCGGGGTATGTGGCCTCAGTATTAAGAGTGACCAAATATCACTCCCGTTTTTTGACTCCAAAACAGATTCTGTTGGAGTGCTTGAGCCAGAGGAAGAACTTTTTGGTGAAGTGTTGTCATTATCTACCATAAATAAAGACCATTCTAGGTATTTTCTACTGACTGCTATCCTCTCCTCTCCTTTAGGAAAGCACACCACTACTATTTTGGTGGATACTGGCGCCTCTTGTAAACTTTATGTACCAGTGCTTAGCCGACTACCTTGGACTGAGTTACTTGCCAGGTAATGTGGCTAGAGGAGGGGCGTCCCAAGGTATTCCCACTCTGAAGATCATTGGGACAGTGGACTATCAGGTGGCATGTACCACTTGTCTGATCACTTCAGTGCGGTCAAAAACCTCCCATTCCCTATCATTTTGGGTGTGGAGTGGTGGCAAAAGTTTGACGTTAGAACCAACCTGAAGGATAATACCCTGTCCCTCACCATGAAGAATGGTCGCACATTCATTGTGCCTTTGTTAGAAGAGAACGCCCAGGGCAAATGCCCCACTGGCTACACCATCTCCCTTATCGCCTTGCCTCATTGCGGAAGCCCTCAGTGGAAGTTCCTATACCTTCTTGCTTGGAGGGTTTGGAATCCTCTTTTGATGCAGCATCTGCCAACGCACTCCCTGAGCACTCCGAGCTCAATTGTGACTCCAAGCTCATGGTGGATCTGGTAAATATCTCTTCCCCTATTTACCCCTTGACTGTCCGGGAGGAAGAGGCGTTGGTTGTGTGATTGAAGGAACAGTTGGCCAAAGGTGCGATTTTTCAGAGTACCTCCCCTGTATGCTCCCTCCTACTCTTTGTGGAGAATTCTGATGGTACTTTACGCCCCTGCGTAGACTATGTTAACCTTAACAACGTTACTGTACCAGACCTCCATCCCATCCCTTTGGATTCACAGATTGCACGCTATGTGGAGAAGGCGAAGGTCTTCTCCAAGCTGGATTTCCTCAACGCATTCAATCAGATCTGGATTAAAAAGGGACAAGAGGGGTTACCGCATTCTGTACCAGAAAAGGGATCTTCCAGTTTCGGGTCATGCCCTTTGGGCTTAAGAATGCCCCTGAATTTTTCAACGCCGCATTGATGAAGCGTTGGGGGACCTGTTAGGGGTATGCGCGGTCGCCTACATGGATGATATCCTGGTGTTTTCCCCTGATCAGGAGTCCCATGCAGTTCACTTTTGGCAAGTGGTGGAGCGGTTAAAGGCAGTCAGACTTACGTTAAAAATTTTAAAGTGCGAGTTCTTCAAGTCCAGGTCACATTTATGGGCAACGTCATGTTTGATCAGGGACACATGGTATCTCCAGATAAGGAGAAGGCGATTCGTGAGTGGCCTACCCCCACCTCAGTCAAGGAATGAAGGAGCTTTTTGGTGACGTGTACGTTCCACAAGAAGTTCACTCCCATACTGTCTGAGGTGGCGGCTCCCTTATACAAGGCTAGCGGTGCAAGGTGCTTCAGTGGTCCCCCATTTTGGAGGATGCTTTCCAACCAGTGAAGTTCACCCTATTGTCCACGACTGTTCTTCGCCATGTCAACCTTTCAAAGGAGTTCATTGTATCAACTAAAACCTCCAACTTCGCCATAGCAGCCGCCTTGTTACAAGTAGGTGAAGATGGTATTGAGCATCCGGTGGGATATTTTTCTAGGAAAATGTTTTTGCCAGAGTTGAATTACACTGTTTATGATAAGGAGTTACTGGCAGTGGTGGTGCCGCTGACTTATTGGCATCAGCACTTGAATGGCTCATCCCAACCTTTCTGGGTATGTACAGACCACTGTGCCTTGCTGTACTACAGCGCTCCTCATGTCTTAACCCCACGGCAGACACGGTGGCATGAGACCCTTGCTCAAAACGCATTCACATATGTGTCACCGAGAGCAAGGATAATGGATTGGCGGATGCTTTGAGCCGCAACTCTGCATTAGCACCTGATCTCAAGGAGGCAGAAGTTCACAACGCCCAGGTGATGATTCCTCCAAGCAAACTTCTTCCTCAACGACCCTCTCCCCTGGCCAACGGGCCAGCACTTTCACCTCTGGAAAAAGTGGATGAATATGGTATGTTCAGGAAGGTAGTCCTTTCTCAGCCGCTGGCAGCAGAATATACTATGTTGCTTGCTAAGTGCGAGTTGAATCAAGAGGATCTCTCCAGGGGCTATCACATGAATGATGAGATGATGTGGTTTCAGGAGCGCTTATGGGTTCCTGCTGGACCACTTCGCCTGGAAATCATCTGGGACCACTATGATGGACTGACCATTTTTCATCCTGGTAAAGCAAAGACATTAGAGTTAATCCGGCGCACATACAATTGGAAGGGCTTGCCTGCTCAGGTGGGGCGGTACTGCAAGGAATGTTTAGTCTGCAACCAAATGAAGCCAAATAGTCAAAATTTAGTGTGGTTGTTGGTACCAGTCCAGAAATCTGAAGGGCTCTGGACTTCCCTATCGGTGGATTTTATTGTAGAACTACCTGTCTCAGATGTTTATGATGCCATCATGGTGGTGGTGGACCAGTTTACAAAGTTTGCCAGCTTCATTGGTTGCAAAACTACAATAACCGCGGCTGAGATGGTCAGGCTTTTAGTCATGCATGTGTTTGCACTCCATGGAGTTCCCAAATAGATCATCAGTGACTGGGGACCCCAGTTTACCTCTGTCTTTTGGGAAGAGTTGTGTAAGACTCTTCAGATTCACCCTTGCCGTTCAACTGCCTATCATCTTCAATCAGATGGGCAGAATGAACGAGTGAACCAGTGCTTGGAACAGTTTCTGCGGTGTTACACCGCTGCAGATCATTCAGATTAGGCTTCTCACCTTTCCATGGCCCAGTTTAGCTATAACAATACCTTGCACTCTTCAATTGGCTGTTCCCCGTTTTTTGCCAGCCATGGCTTTAACCCCGCCTTTAACATGGAACCCATCTGTGGGTCAAAGGTTGAAGCGATAGTGGACTTTTCCAAGACAATCAAGAAGGTCCACCAGGGAGTTTCCCGCAAGCTTGGAGGCGGCTATGAAGGTATATAAGGAGAATGCTGATGGGTAGCGCCAAGTGGTTCCACATACAAGGAAGGGGATCTCGTGATGCTTGATGCTCGTAACATCCCAATCAAGCAGCCATGTAAGAAGCTGGGACCAAAGAGGATTGGCCCCTAACGCGTTTTTAGAAAGGTGTGTCATGCCTCATACCAGCTAGATCTCCCCCCCTCATTCTGGATCTTCTCGGTGTTTCATGAGAGCAAACTGACGTTGTTTGAGGGCCCCCACCAGAGACTCCTGAGGCCTACCTCATGTATGGGGCGCCAGAGTGGTAGGTGGAAGAAATAGTTGCCTCTCGCCGCGTTAAACAAAGACTCAAGTACCTAGTATCCTGAAAGGGCTTTGACGCTGCAGATAATAGTTGGGTTCCAGTGCGCGACTGTGTGCATGCCCAAGATCTTATTGAAGCCTTCCACCAGCGTTTTCCCCAGGCTGCGGGATCCCAACCTAAATTGACTGTCGCCACCATGATGTTAGCCCCAGCCCACAAGAACTTTTCCCTGGCTCAAGCCCCTGGAGGGGGGGTTGAGCCCTGTCAGGAGGAGAGGGTAATGTCATGTGCACATGGCATAATAGTGGGGACCAACCCCAAAGACAAGGCTGGGCGCCAGGAGGCCCAGAGCGTGAAGCTTCAGGCCCTTCCTGACCAGAGGCACACCCTGGACAAACGCTGGGTTTAAGTAAAATATTCTCAGGTTGGGACTAGTGGTGTGCCAAACGCCCAGCCCTTGACGTCAAGCCAGGCATTTAAATGAACAATATAATGAATGAACGCTTACAGTTTGATTTGGTTTGTCAAGGAGTGGGGTTTCAAATCCCATTCCATTTTCAAAATAATGCGCTCATGTTGAATCCAACTTCAATTGATTACTCAAGTGAAGTTGGTTTTGGTCTATTCAACCAACTCAGATGGCAGTGTCGCCCTATTGATGAGTCAGTGCTTGGGCCCACTGCGGCATAACCCCTATTCCCCTGTTTGAGCTTGAATCCATTTTCTCTGACCAACATTCCTTGTTGGTCGACTTCACAAATAAATCTTTTTCCTCATTTACGTTAATCTACAATTTTATGATATTCTGATCACTCTTGTGTGAAAACCTCTTTGAGGAGGTCTCGCGCTCCATTACCCTTGCCTTTGCAAGTACCTTGCAGCTCTCAACCCATGCACCATTTATTCGTCCAGGTTCCCTCTAACCTGGGTCGCTTAACCCTTTTTGATATGTGCACCGCGCCACTTCTAATGGGGTTCTTATCATAAATCTCGCTATTCTATGCCTAAGCTGTTATTGCTCCAGCACCCTCTGCTGGGCTCTAATGACTTTGGTACTAACGGCTAGTTCCCTGACATTGGCCTTGTGCACCGTGCACTACCACTCTGGGAACAAGAGAGTTATAGACACTCTCCTTACAGGAAATTAGGCAAGAGGGGGGATGTGTTGGGATTTTTGTCCATATTCCCAGCATGCTAGATTACCAGGAATCACTAGGGGATAATTCCCTAATGCGAGGTGAATTGGAAATAGGTTGACCCTGATTTCAGAGTAACTATGTTCAGGGGGATTTTAGGATATTCGCCTGGTCATATCCATCAGGGCCTTATCTGGAAGAATGCTTAAGATCTCATTGGATGGAGTTGCCAATGAAATAGGGGCATCTAATAAGATTAACTATCAGGTGTACCAATGGGGATTGGTTGGGTCTCATCACTGACTGATTGGGAATAAAAAGTATTAATTTGTGAGGCAAGTGATGCTGCCTGCAACTATAAAACTATCAGTTGGTTCATGACCTGCTTTAATGGGTAACAAGTCCCATATCTAAGCAGGTCGCTAGCCAAATATGGTTGGTTCGCATGTATCAAGAGGAAAACGTTAAGGACACATTTTCCAACTCTTTCCATTTTAGGTCATGAGTATGTCCAATGATGGAATCCTAGAAAGGATGCTGAAGACCATTGCTGCTGAGATAAGGATGGGTGATTCAATGGCAATAGCTGCCATTTCATCAGAGATGTGTCAACTGAGGGTTAGATGACTGAATCCCCACTATAATTTCCCTAGAATTCACTTATAATAAAAAACCCAGAGTTTAGAATAGAGCTATATAGTTCTATAGTTTTCATCCATTATATAGTTTAAGTAGTAAACTTTATCATCTTTCAATTGTTCTATTCTATTCAAAGGTATTATTGCTGTGTGTGATAATTGGGAGACTCTTTAAGGAAAAGAGTAAAGATCTGAGCGGGGATCTAGAGAAGAAGGAGAAACAATCAGGGATTGCTGCTGACTGTGTGTCAAACCAGAAAGACTGTCACCAGGAATCACAGAGAAGATCAGGTTGAACAGTACTAGGGAACGAATCCCTATATAGAGACATCTCAAGTATTTTGAGTGGAAATACTGGCTGACGTTGGCCAAGACCTAAGAATTCCATTCAACTATGGTATTAGTTGTCATACTATTATCAACCAATCATATCAAAATGCTATACAACGCGGATGAATTGCATAAGACTGAACCTGTGCAAGTAATAAGTTTATAGGAGTTATTGACTGAATAATAACCAGACCCAATAAATTTTTACACCAACAAAATTAAATGGTAGGGGGTAGGCTAATTACCTGAAACCTATACCAGAGCTGATATTACCTAGAAATTCTATGATGTAACCTAAAGCAGGCTACCTCTTTCATCAGAGTTTTTATCAAGCCTCAAGAAAATTTTATATTTTTATTTTTTGGGATTACTTATTTTGATATGTAAATTTTTCAGATAATCACAAAGCAGTATGGTAACAGGGACTAGGTTGGGTCCAAAAATAAGAGAGTGTTCCAGAGGTAAAACTGCAAGTCCGTTGGATTTTGGAATAGCTAGCTATAAGGCCTTGAGCCACTGTTAGGATGATATTGAGATGGGCAGGAGGTCTGACCACAGGGAGAATTTACAGGATGCTATCTCCTTACTAAAGCCTGAATAGTATATGGTTTGTTTCATACTAAAGAAAAGTTTATTTAAAATAAAGCTTACATATCTAAAAATTGGTTTTTTTATTTTTTTGAAATTATTAGAAGATGAAGTTTCTTTGAGCATTATTGCTAAAGTGTCCCACTCACTCAGAGGGAGCTGGTGTTTGGGGTGGGACACTGACAACATATTATCTATTCGTTCACAGGGTGAACCATAGACATATTGGAGGTGATAACCTTGCATAAATAGGACTGGAGCTCATGGTCTCAAGCGTGTCCCACCATGGTAAAGTTTTAAGTTGTACGTAGCAGATGCTATCCCATTTCTCACCAGAAATCTTTCAACCTCTGCATACAACAGAAAGAGTAAGTCTGATGATTATACTAATATTTTTTTATTTGGTGTTACCAGCATTAAACATGTAAAATTTGGGACGCTTGATGGTTGCTTGTTATTCCGCCCTGATTCCAACTGCATAGATTCTTGATTGCTTGTGTTGATATGATTGAAATTGATTAGCTGAAAAATAATAGTATGAACAATTATATTAAAGTTGATTGCCCAAAAGCCACGTTGAGTGAATTGTCCAACGCTAGACAGGTGCTTCTTCATCTTGAAGATATTCTGATATGGAAGGGAACACTTTCCCTATTCTCTTCTCTCAGAGCCAAGCGGAGACTTGATAAAACCAACTTAAGGATATCTGATTCTTGCACTCTTATCATAAGAGTAATGCTAAACAACCAATGTAAAACAACTTAGTTATTATTAAGTTTATATCTAATTTTATTAAGGGAATAATTTGGGGTTTTATAGTATAAAGTGACGCACAACTTTTCAGCTGTCCGCAAGCAATTATTTGCTCTCCTATGCTGGTTTGACCCTCAAGTGTTAGGTACTGAATCTCATCGTGTATTGTTGACTTTATTTTCTTAGGCAGGGTAATCCTCAGTTGTTTGGTGACCAAATAATTGGTATTGGCACTTGAAACCAATTGTGTTGGCCAATGGCAATCCTACCCTCTACCTCTGGCATTAGAACGCTCAGGTAGTTTCTGACAACTTCCTATATATTCCACTCTGAATAATTTCAATAATTCGACTATCAGGTGTTGTTCCCTCATTAAATTTATGCTTAATATCATTGGGGATGTTCCCTAACGATAATTTCATCAGCTGGCAACTGCTACTAAGATATTAGATTATTTTTTGCAATAATTTTATTATTGGGTGTTATTTCCTCATTGATTTTATGCTCATTATCATTGGGGATGATCCCAGACAATAATCTCTTAAGTCTGTGACCATTGCCGAGATTATATGATTATAACTAATCATCAAATTCATTAATTAATCAATATGTTAGATGATGTGATTAACTGAAATTTTACATATCCTCGCTCTTGAGAAGATATTCAGCGGAAGATAGAACCCTCAAGGATGGAAGCTGCCTCAGATTGTGCTCATATTTGCTTTATCATATCTCTATGTCTTTAGTTGAGTTTGACTCTGTCTGAACTCAACGCCCATATGCTCTGCTAGGTTTTGAAGACTTTTTATCCATGGTTGCTGCCTGCTGCCTCCTCTTCTTGAGTGTGGTTCCCATGACATCATGACACGCCAGTTCCATCTTTGAATTCTTGCTAAAAGATCAACTGGTCCACCTGTAAAAACCCTAGGATAAGTCCCAAAGGAATTTTACCATTCAACCTATACCAACCCCAGGATGGGCTGAAACTAGATCTACCAAAATAGTCCTTATCAACAAGATGTTGAAACATGTCTGGGGTTGGTACAGGTGGCAAGGTGTCATTGGGAACCCGTTCTGTGACTCCATAGTCAACATTTACTAACCCCAGAACGGGTTCCCAATGACACCTTGCCACCTGTACCAACCCCAGACATGTTTCAACATCTTGTTGATAAGGACTATTTTGGTAGATCTAGTTTCAGCCCATCCTGATCCAGATAATCACTCAAAACTCAGGCCCATTATTACCTTTCCCTTCATCCACGCTTATTAAGTGGGAATATCACCAGATGCATCCTGTCTAAAGAAATAAAATCGATTTTAATTTATTTTTTATCTTTTATGCATCTTTTTTTTTCAAAATTATTTTTTCCCAAAAGTTCAATACTATAAGTATTTTGTGTGGACTCTATTGACTATGCGACCATCTTCAATATTCTTGATCATATAGACATCATTTGCTGTCTTGGCAATAAACTTGAATGGTCCCATCCATAGGGCGTCCAACTTATTTTTCCTCTCAAACCCATGGGTATCAGAATAGGCTACCTTATCGCCCACATGGTATTCTTTCAATGTAGCCGATTCTGATCATCCACTTTCTTTGTGATGATTCTTCATTTCATTGTAGTTTCATTTACTAGAGATTGTAAATTAATCAAGATATATGCCAGTCAGGATAAATATTGTTCAGCACTCATCCCCAAAGATGGCTCCACTGCTGAATACAATATTGGCGACAATACAGCTTTCTGCCCATATAAAAGTTTGAACGGCATTTTTCTGTCGCTGAATGGTAACTAATATTTTAAGCAGATGTGACTAAATTAAGATAAGCTCTCAAGCGGAAGTTTATATGCATCCAACTTTTGTAATGTTGGGTTAAATCTGTGTTCACTTTTTCCACCATTCTGTTTGTTTCTGGATTAGGGGACAGATACAACACTGCATATTCCCAATAGATCATTTAGCCTAGAACTCACATATGAAATAATATTGGTTTTATTGTCACTGAGAATAACTTGGGGGCATCCAAGCTGATAGCCTACTTGGTCAAGTATAAACTTCGCCATACTCATTGCATCTACTCTACTGAGGGCTTTTGTTCTGACCTATCGAGTTAGATGGTCTATTGTGACAGATATATACTTCACACCTCCAGTGCTGACAAGCAATGGTCCCATAACGTCTATGGACATCATGTGCCATAAAAACACAGGGCGTACTAGCCAGTATCCCACAACGTTCTTGTTCAGCTTGTGAAGTTGGCACTCCACACAACAGGCTATGTAATCTACAACATTGTAGTTTATTGATTCCCAGTAATAATACTGGTGAATATGATCTACAGTTTTCTTTAGGTCACCATGGCTGACAACATTATGAGCAGCTCAAATGATTTCCACTTTTTCTGATAGTTTAGGAAATAAAACCTGTTTCACTTTGATTGTTTTGTATATTAATTGTTCTTAAATTTGGTATTCTTCCATGGCCTTTCAAAGCACATTATGTCTTTTTTGAGGTTCATCCCCAATATCAACTTTGATAATCCGCTGAGATAGCTCATCGGTCTGATGATAGATTACATGAACAACTGGCAATCGAGACAATCCATCTGCATTCTGTAAACCGCTCCAGCCCTATGAATAATTTCAAAATTCTATGCTTGCAGATTTTAAGCTCATCGTGTCAATTGGCCCTCTGGTTCCTTCAGATTATAAAGCCAGCGCAGGTTTAGTGATTGGTTATGACTTTAAAGTGCGTCCCATGTATGAAGACTCATAATTGTTTACAGGCTTGGATGATCACCAAACACTCTCACTCTGTCATAGTATAGTTTCTTTCCACTGGAAACATGGTTCTGCTCATGTAGGTACTGGATATTTATTCCCTTTGTCATCCAATTGACTTAGGATGGCTCTAATCGCCACCAATGAGACATCCACTTGTATTATAAATTCCCAAATAAAATGCAGGTTTTAAACTCTGGGCTGTTCATGAGATATTTTCAGAGCTCATTGAACGAATCATGTGCCTCCTCATTACACTCAAATCCATTTTTGGATCCTTTAATAGGTGGAATAAAGGCTTGGCAATTTCAGCGAAGTCTTTGGTGAATTGGAAATAGTATCTGACCATCCCCAAAAAGTCTTGAATATCCCAAACACTTTTTGGGATTGACATCTGCTAGATAGCTTCTATTTTCACTGGTTGCGGTTGTAATCCATTATGGTTTATGACATGTTCTAAGTATCTAAGCTCTTTTTTTAAAAAATGGCATTCTTTAAGCTTAATTTTTAGATTTACTGTTGCCAACTGTCTGAAAACTTCCTCTAGATGCTCCAAATGATTTGTGAAGGTCCTACAGAAGACGTTGATACTGTCTAAATATACTAGCATGCAGGATAGCTTCAAGTTAGTGAGTATTGAATCCATGGCATTCTGGAAAGTTGCTGGCGCATTGCATAAACCTTGGGGCATCCTGGTTGGCTGGTATAGTCCACGCGCAGTAATATTCACACATTTTTCCTGATCTTCTTTTGACAAATCAATTTGCAAATAGCCCAAAATCAGGTCCATAGCCAAAAAGTATTTTGCCTAAACAGTAAATTAAGCAAATCGTCAATTTGAGACAGCAGATAAAAGTCTTTCTTAGTGATCTTGTTTAGTCAGTGATAGTCAATCACTACTCAATTTGATAAAACCTTCTTTTTTACCAAAATTTTTGGATTCTCCCATGACTCAATGACAGAATGAGCAATCCATGTTCCACTAACTTTTTAATTTCATCACTGACCTCTGCTTCTGCCATTTTTGAACTTTGAACAGGTCTCATTCATATCAATGGATAATCCCCAGTATCAACTTTGTGGAGTACGTTTTTTGCATATCCCAAGTCATAATCATACTGAGCATATAACTCCTGAAATTTTTCCAATAATCATATAACTTCCTCTTACTGATTCTCGGTCAGATCAGCTAGCTGCTCACGATCCACTAATATGTTGATGCTTTTGAAGTTTCCGCTGGCAATCCCATTTCAGAAAATGATCCAAATTAATGAAAGGCACTATGTTCTGCTGTCAGAAGCAAGTGTAAAAACGCAATGATATGATTTTTTCCAATTTTTATCAGATTCTCTCCCATATTGGCTAAGAGTACTCATATCTCCTCATGACCTGGCATTAAGATCCCTGGCACCACCCATGTTTTGATCCTCAAATTTTCCAATGTTTTGACAATTTCCCCATATAGATGCTCTGGGAGTTCCACAATTAACATGGTGATAACTATGATTTAGGCTACCAACAGAATAGTGTTTGTTGCATTCATCATTAGAGGTATTCCAAAATTATCCATATTTTCAATTGGCATTACTTTCAATTTTTGTCCAACTAGTTTATAGTAAATGGATATAATACCATCACTATAGAATAAAGTTGACAAAATTATTCCTCTTTGTCAGCAGAATCTCACCCTTCCGCTGGGACACCAAAGGCAACGTCTGCCCCAATATTATTAGAGTGTTTTCTTCAAAATTGCATTACACCCGTAATTCCTTAAGAGCTCTATCCTGATAAGTATATCATAATTTGGATTGGCCAGCACTATGTCGGGAGCTGACATCATCAGCAATCCAAACCACAGTAGTAGCACACTGTAGGCTCCACATGAGATGGCAATGTCTGATACGGCCATTCCATACTCTTTTTGATGCTCCAAATCTGGCGAGATTTTCATATGTTTCATTAATTTGGTTATAACAATGTAGATAGGCGCTCCACTATCAATTATTGCTCATATTTTGATCCTATTGACTAGAATATCAACAAAGGTACACTCTGAGTACTGCAATAAAGTATTCACTGAATGGATAGCGGCCTTATTTGCCAAATCAAGGGTGTTTATTATTTGAGTGGATAGATCAAAGAATGACTCCTTATTGCGCGATAGGTAAAGAAACAATCGCTTCATCCAACTTCGTTTAACTAAAGTCTTCAGGGCTCACAGTGGATCTGACTTTCTCCGCTAACTGTTGTGCATAGAGCTGAGCGACCTCATCAACAATTTTGGGGTCGATCCCTTATACTTTGGCTCAAGTTATCATGTTGACATTTATGTTTACCACCTGATGTAGTGGATCCGCTGAGTCATTGTCCACAAAAAGGTCAGAGATATTAATTTTATCACACATTATATCAGGCAGGAAAGGTATTCAGCAGTACTAGAACATCCCTGGTCTAGACTGCTGGTCCTTTCCCTGAATCTGACCCAATTTCTTTGGTTTGAACGAGATTGATATGATCCTTCATATTTTTGTCCCAACACTGGGCAATTACATGTCCTGGTTTCCCACATTAGAAACAGCGGATTGACAATTTTTCCGCTCGTTTTTGAACTTTGTAGCTTACTTCATATCACAATTTGACTCTCAGATTCTTTAGATGGTTTGGCGAATTTGACAATATTTTGAGCCTTCATTTCAACTACGTTAAAAGGCTATTGAGTGAATTAAACGTGGCTCCAAACATCTTCAGATGGTACACCATTTGAGAGGTTGTTGTTTGAGTTACTAGCACTTCCACTATGATCTGATGCAAATCTCAGTGGGGCCAAAGTGCCATCTTCATGGCTATGAGTGCATTAAAGTCAGTCAGAACATTCGCCCCTTCCAAGCTCTGAGATTCTTAGTAGAAACAGTCAGTGAAACTGTCCAGAGTCTCGTTCTTGTGAATTTCATATACCCATGAACTCTTGCTTACAAGTTCGCCATTCGATTTGGACTTCCAAACTCCAACATGATTGCTGCTTTTGCTTCCAGGTATGACCAGATGTCTCCATTTAGATGGGGTAGTACCAGATTCTGGCAATCAGTGCAAAAACAGCTCATTAAGGTCAAAGCTTTCTGATGGTCTTCATAACAGAACATGGTCATCTCAAAGAGGCAGGAAAATGCTGGGGCGTTATCCTTGTGAAAGGTGGGCAACTTTGGCAAATTACAAAATTCCTTGGTTGCACCACTTATAAATGATTCTTTCCCAACAACTTGAGTAGGCATAGGAGTATCTTTGGGAGTCATAACCAATACCCAGCGAATGATTTGGGCATGTTTCAGGGTGGAGAGGTTTCTCCAATTGGAGTTTTCATGCCTTTTTGTTGGCCTCGCATACCTCAAATTGTGAACAATCACATTTGTGATTTCTTAACTCCTCAATATGATTTGTCATTTTCTCCATCTCCTCATGAAACTGCCAGATGCTTTCTTGATCTGCTTCACATTTGGTGTTTTAGAATAAAATTTATGTATTAAGTTCGCCCTCTTTCTGCTTAAAGAGGAAACTTTTCCACACTGGTCATTATTCACATTTCTAACTTGTTTGAGCATCACTTCATCCTTGATTACACGCTCCTCCAAGGTACTAATCTTTGATTGAGATGATGAGCTAAGAATATTCTTATTGACGGCCTGTAGTTCCGCCAAGAGCTTCTGAAGCTCATCCTTATAAGACATTGTGTTTTAAATTGGCTTTTGAAAACTCAATTACCCCCTGTAATGAGCACCAATTGTTAAAATCTGGGCCGCTTGATGGTTGCTCGCTATTGCGCCCTGATTTCACCTGCACGGATTTCTGATTGCTTGTGTTGATTGATTAATTTTTGATTAGCTGGGAAAATAGTATGAAGACTATTATTAAAGTTGATTACCCAAAAGCCACGTTGAATGAATTGTCCAACGCTAGACAGGTGCTTCTTCGTCTTGAAGATATTCTGATATGGAAGGGAACACTTTCCCTATTCTCTTCTCTCAGAGCCAAGCGGAGACTTGATAAACCCAACTTAAGGATATCTGATTCTTGCACTCTTATCTTAAGAGTAATTCTAAACAACCAATGTAAAACAACTTAGTTTTTAACAAGTTTTTATCTAATTTTATTAAGGGAATAATTTGGGGTTTCTATAGTATGAATTGACGCACAACTTTTTAGCTGTCCGCAAGGAATTATTTGCTCTCCTATGCTGGTTTGACCCTCAATTGTTAGGTACTGAATCTCATCAGGTATTGACTTTATTTTCTTAGGCAGGGTAATCCTCAGTTGTTTGGTGACCAAATACTTGGTATTGGGCACTTGATACCAATTGTGTTGGCCAATGGTAATCCTACCCTCTACCACTGGCATTAAAACGCTTGGGTAACTTCTGATGACTCCCCATCCATTCCACTCTGAAAGATTCCCAATAATTCTACTATCAGTTGTTGTTCCCTCAGAAATTTTGTGCTTGGTATCATTGAGTATGATCTTCAAGATAATCTCATCAGCTGGCATTTGCTGCCAAGATATTAGATTATTTATTGCATTAATTTGACATTGGGTGTTATTCCCTCATTGAATTTATGCTCATTATCATTGGGGATGATTCCTGACAATAATCTCTCAAGTTGGTGACTTTTGCCAAGACTATACTATTGTAACCAATTGTCATATATTAATTGGTCAATAGGTTGGATGATGGGGTCAACTGAAATTCCACCAAAATATAACAATACTTTTTGCAGATGTGGTGTAAGACTTTACTTTATTGAAATTACCATAAAAAATTATTTTTATATTTGATATATTTGCGTGTACAAATCAAGGTCCAAATATACAACAAATTGAATTTTTTTTCATAAAGAAAATATTTATTTTTTCTTGTTTTCTTGTAGAATCAAATTATCTGATCCTCTGGGATCTTCTGGGCACCTTTATTAGATTCTATAGTTTGCTGGCTTGTTTGTGAAAGTGTGGCTTTTGCTTTGATTGCTCCTGAAGCTCTTATGACCTTTGTGGCTATTATAACAACTTCTACATCAGTAGTAATAATTGTCATAGCTTGTGAAAATCTTTTACTTCCCATTTTATAATATTGGCATCGCTCAGCTTTGTAAAAATAGTTAACTCTCTGGAAGTGTTTAGTAATTCTCCCATCATTTAAAGCTGAACTCAAGGGTCTTAGAGGTGTTCATCTGAGGCGTCAACTGTGACATTGCATGGTTAATCATCTGGTCTGGTATTTACTTAAGTATCCTGTGTCATCATTGTCACAATTCCGATTTAACTGGACAATAATCGTGGACAGCAGGGGGGAATCCGTTGAACATAGTATCAATTAAAATTATTCGTGTGCCTTGAGATGAGGCAATATTGGGATATAACGGATTTTTATTGGATATAATGGTTTTATTGGATCGCCTCTATATAAGGTGTTAAGGCTATATGTGATGTTGATACTTGAAGAATATGATGTAAATTGCCTTCAATTAGGGCAACAGAGTATTAGAGAATAACAAGCTAAATTTGAGGAGAATTGGCGGAATATAATAGCCCAAGCCATGAGAATCATTATCGCCTGAAGCCGCTGTATATAAGTGAGATGTGCAATTGAGAGAAGTATGTTGTTTTTAGCATAGTAGAGATAGGACAGCAAAAGGTAGCTGTATTTATAAAAAACTAAATAAAGAATCTATTGGGGCAATTGCTCCTAGTTTAAGTATATTTTCAAGTGTGTCCAAAGGACTGACAATCCCCACATCATCCATCTGTTGCTCAGCGGGTTTGACCTGCATGAATAACCTGACAGATCCTAATGATACAGTCCAAAATTATAATAGTGGTGCTCACTACAGTGGGCCCATTGATCAACCACCTAACACTCTGGAACTCCAGTCGCCTGCCATACCTTACATTAGCTGTGTGCTGGGGATTCTTCATGAAATACCGCACCAGCTGGATATGAGGAACTCAAAGCTACCTTGGACGCGGTGCTCAAAAACCCAGATGAAGTTCGTTAATAACGAGATGCTGTCATGCACCAACTTGATAGTACATTTAGCCAAATGCAAATCTTGGGACTACAAAACAAAGAACTTGCCGAACGACTGAATGATATCACTGAGCAGCTGCAGTGTTCAGAACGAAGATTGAACAATACTTCTCAGTCTTCTCGCTGGGACAATAATGACTATCAAGAAGAGGCATCATTTGAGGGTGAATATGACGCTGTCGGAGCTACTACATCCAAGATGGTAATACCAGATATGCATATGAGTCATAATGACACTTCCCTCAAGTAATGGCGGTACCACCCATGGCAGAAGGTCATGCTACTCCTGAAGCAGCGGACATCCCAACTTATGCTAATTGAGCTCCTCATTGAGAATCCACTTTTGGATCTTGGTCTGTTTCTCAGTATGGCCCAAAATCCCATGAACGAGATGAGGAGGTTAATATCAAAAAAAATACCTCCATTTGACTGCAACGGGAACATTCATGGTTTCTTCAAATGGTTTGAGTTTACGGTGGAAGGAGCCTCTGATAGACAGAAGGCTAAGTTGTTAATATCTGCCTTGGATGTAGGAAGCGCTGATCAGGTCACCTGTTACCTCCCAAGTAGTTCTTTTACCTATAAGGACGTAAAGGATACCATACTCTGCCTGTTTGAGGGAACTCAAAGATGTTGTAGCAGAAAGCAGAATTCTTAATGATCAGATTCCATTGAAATGAGATTCTCCTAGAGTTCACTGATCGATTCACAACAGAAGCCCATGTACTTATTGGAGCTGGGTACTTAGCGGAAGCTGATGTGTGCATTGCCATGTCCTCTTCAGTGGAGCCACATTACAAAATTCATAATGTTATTTCGCCACTTCTGGATGATGACGTACCTCTGCTTAAAATTGTAAAGTTTTTGCGTCATGTATCCCCTAACTTTTCACTGCCAGGTATGGAATGGAAGATTACCGCTGCTACTGCACCCTCTTATTCAAATAAAACTTTCATCCACCTCCAGCTCCATTTAGCAATCCTTTGCCTTCCTAAAACTCTGCGCCTCATCCTCAGCTGAATTATACTCGACAGTTTGATCAGCGTCAATGGGCTGGCCATGAAAACTGTCAGCAACCCAGTTATTGACCAGGACCCAGCTATGCTGACCGTCAACAATCAGCTTTCTGACCTGGGGCTGGTTATGCCAAATAACTCGAACTTTCCGGTCTGGACCTGCTTATGATAATCAAGGATGTGGCTCTTTTGAGGTTAACTGCTACAAATGCGTCACCCTGGTCATTTGGAAAATTCTCCTATAACCTCCTTGTGAACTACATACACCAAGATCAATACTATTAGGAAAATGATGGTGCGGAGTAGAGTCTGGACCCTCTACCTCTGTGATACCCACTCAATACGTCCCTGAATAGATAGTAGTATACCCTGAAAAAGTCCATCAGTACTATGACAGAATCTTATATCAGCATCTGGTTAAAGGAGTAAACGTAGTAACTTGAGCTCAAGCCAAGGCGGCGGCTAAAAGTGTCCCCCAAACAACTGAAGCCATATACCTGTCAAATGCTTGACCAAGCTTCCTCAGACCAACTTGATTCTATCACGGATGTGCCAACTCTGAAAGGAGTAAACGTCGACCTTCCAGTAGATGCCATTGTCAAAGTTTACCCCCAAGTCAGTGAGGATATAATGTATTTTCTTTGGAAAAGAAAGATTGTAAATGTTCACATATTAAAAAGTCAATATTCTTCTTATTCTGAGTGTACATAATGTGATTTTTTGTAGTTAAAGATAAAGTTCGCACTATAATAGATATTGGTGCTCCAGTCAACATAGTGTCCACTAAATTACTGGCAAAGTTGACGTTGAAACCTGATGTGGACCATCGAATGGTTTATGATACTGCTGGAGCTGTAAGCACTGTCTCTGAGGGGGCTTACAGTGCGCTACCTCTGCACTTTGGGTCCATTGTTGTTGTAGCCCTGGAAATTGTGCTGCCAAATGAAAACTATGACCTTCTAATTGGTACCGCTTTCCTGCGCCATTTTGGGGATGTTGTTAATATGACAGAGGAGACCCTCGCCATTCTGGGTCAGCGGATCCTAATTTACCTTACCACTAGTGGAGTACCGAAGGATCTGGTGCATATGAGCCATAGCAACCTTGCCTATAGTGACAGGGTGAGGCCAGTTTGCTACCACCAACTAAAGCGCAAGACTTGGTCCCTTCCCCAGCAGATATATGAATATCAAGGGATACCTCTTCGAGCGGCAGGGCCCATATCTATCCCTTCTGGCCATCAAGTCTTAGTGAACACTGAGCTAGAAGTGGAAGTACAAAGTGGGTTATATTGGGAAGTTATTGGGCTCTACCATCAAACACAGTTTGAGCCACACATAGATCTAGGGATTATACTTCCAGGATATGGGGAGATCAAGGTTTTGTTAGCAAACCTCCAGAGCGAAACAATGCAAATCCACCAACACCAAACTGTAGCTCATCTAATCTGATACCCATAGATGAGGTCCGCCAGGTTCATGATTTTGGATCGTTAGATGAATTTGGTCTACCAGCCAACATACTGGCCAACGTACTAATGGTGGTACCACAGAGTAATTTAGCTGGATTATCAGAAGAACAAAAAGACCAAGCAATAGCTTTATTTCAGAAGTATAAGTGGATTTTTGCTGTCAACAATCATGATTTAGGGTGTTATCAGGGGGGTGGTCCATCGAGTGGAAACTGGAGATCATCCTTATATAAGGTCTTGGCCAATCCATCGATCACAGGCAGCAGAAGATGTGGTTACTGAGGAAATTGCCAAATTGTTAGAGCAAGGGATGCTCAATCTGTCCAAAAGCCCATGGGCTTCGCCTGTTCTAATTGTAAGAAAGAAGGATGGCACCAACCACGTAGTAATAGACTACAGGAAGCTCAACAGTATTACAAAAAAGGACTCGTATCCCTTACCAATAATTGATGATGCTCTGGACCAGTTAAGGGGAGCCCATTACTTTTCTGCGATGGACTTGATATCAGGTTACTGGCAAATCGAGTTACCCCTGGTGGAACAGGAAAAAATGCGCTGTAATCACCTCTAAAGGCCTTTTTTAACCAATACGGATGCCTCAAGGGATTTGCAACGCCACAGGTACGTTTCAGCGAGCCATGGACATTATTCTTGGTGACCTGAAACTGTCATGTGTCCTTGTATACCTTGATAATATTAATGTTTTCTCTCGAACTATTTTGGAGCATCTTGACCACTTTGAAACAGTGTCCTGCTGGCTGGCTGAGGCGAACATTAAAATTGAACCTCAAGAATTTAACTTTTTCAAAGATCATCTGGAATACCTGGGGTTTGTGGTAGATTCTAAAGGGCTAAAACCACAGCTGTCTAAGGTGGAGGCCATCTTTAAAATGACTACTCCTAATAGTAAGCATGGCATACATATATTTTTGGGAATGGTCAGTTACTACCGGCGCTTTATCCCTAATTTTAGCTGTATTGGGGGCCCACTATTTGAGTTGTAAAAAAGGACGCTGTGTTCAAATGGACAGAACGTCATCAATCCAATTTTGATACACTCTGTATGGCGTTGACCAGTGCACCGGTGTTACAATATCCAAACTTTGATCAGGAGTTTAATATTCAGATGGATGCATCCCTCTCCATGGTTGGAGCTGAACTTTCTCAGAAAGATGATGAGTATGAGGAACATCCAATAGCATACTGTAGTCAAAGTCTGAACTGTCACAAGCGTAATTATACTGTGACCGAGCAGGAGTGTTTATCAGTGATTTACACGTATAAGCAATTCAGAGTCTATATGAATGGGGTAAAGCTTAAAGTCGTGACAGATCACACGTCATTATGTTGGTTGCAGAATCTTAAAGAACCTGAAGGCCGTTTGGCTCGATGGGCTCTTAAGTTGCAGGCTCATGATTTCAAGATTCTCCATTGGCCAGGAGTAAAGCATCAGAATGCTGAATGTTTATCTCTGTTACTGACTATTGCTGTGACAGCGGACCTCAGCGACGTGATGTACAATAAAATGCTCAGCAGAAAATATGATGATGAGCTGCCCTAGTAATCAAAGTGTTAAATGAGATGCACACGAATACTTTCTAATGGAATGGGGAACTGTACAAGCGGATTGGTGATTCTACGGTGAATTTTCCACGCCCCTCAGCATGACCAGGAATCATTATGAGCACGCACAAGGCAGTTGGGCATGGTGGAGTGCGCAATACTATGGAGTTGTACTGCCCCAGTACTAATGGGAAAGAATGAGCTTCGATGTGCTCAAAACTATTTCCTGTTGCCATCAGTGCCAAGTGGAGAGGCCATTTTGCCGTATGACATCATGTTAATTAGTGAGACCACATTTTGCTTAGCACACGATTTCCCTCAATGTTGTTGGCCCTTTACCAACTGGAGCCAACCGTTGTAAATAAATTCTTGTGGAAATCAACCACTTGGCTCAGTGGGTTGAAGCAAGGGTGACTGAGACTTGGGGGAAGTTACGGTGGCCAGGTTGGTGATGGAATGCATTATTCAGCGGCATGGCTGCCCTCAGTTTAGTCACTGATAATGGAACCAACTTCACCTCACACATCCTCCCCAAACTGAACGAGCTTATAGGAATCCGTGGGGTTCTGATGACCCCATACCACCCTGAGTCCAATGGAATGGTCAAATGGGTGAATGGAACTCAATTGAACATACTACAAAAATTAGTAATGGATTAACCTTCCAATTGGAGCTCTCTCCTTTCCTCTGCCATGTTCGCATATAACATTAGTTACCATTCTGCCATGGGGAAGAGTCCCTTCCAACTACTATACAGCCAACACCAAGCTCTTCTGGCGTTGCTTTATTCATGTGTAGAGGACACTGGTGAACTGAAACCCCACCGCTATTTGACTAACCTCACGAATATTCTGATCAAACTGCAAACTGAAGCATATTTCTTCATCATGGCTAAGAAGATCAGGAATCAGGCCGCTGATCAGGCATGTCATAGTGGGCTGGCGCCATTTAAGGAAGTCAATATGGTTCTCTTTCATGATCAACATGGATTTTGGTGGAAACACAAGCTGGCCAGTATTTGGATTGGTCCAATAGAAGTTATAGAGAAAAAAGGAGTCAATGTGTATATCAATAGGATCCTACAATTGGTCAGATCATAAACTGTGTACACGCAAAGTTCCTACAACCTTACAAACAATAGGATCTTATTGTCCAGTCAAGGAGGGTCAATTTTATAATTCCAATATGACTGGAGAATAATTGTGGACAGCAGGGCAGAATCCGCCGAACATAGTATCAATTGCAAAATTTGAGTGCCTAAAGATGAGGTTATATTAGATATAACAGATTTTTATTGTATATAATGGGTTTTATTGGATCACCTCAATATAAGGCAATAAAGCAATAAGGCGATGTTGATACTCAACAAATATAAAGTAAATCGTTTACAATTAGGGTGACAGAGTATTAGAGAATAACAAGCTAAATTCGAGGAGAATTTGCAGAATAGAATAGCCCAAGCCATGAGAAGCAGTATTGCCTGAAGCCGCTGTATATAAGCGAGATGGGCTATTGAGAGAAGTAGGTTGTTTTTAGCATAGAAGAGATAGGACAGCAAAAGGTAGCTGTATTTATAAAAAAATAAATAAAGAATTAATTGGGGCAATTGCTCCTATTTTAAGTATATTTTCAATTATGTCCAAAGGACTGACAATCCCCACATCATTCATCTGTTGCTCAGTGGGTTCAGCCTGGGCAAATAACCTGACAGATCCTAATGATACCATCCGAAGATATAGCAATCATGGTGACCAACTGGTAAATTATTACAGTGGTCAGTGGGCATATAAATTTCCTGTCATAAGAAAGTTTATACTGGCCAAAGCTTATAATAGGGGCTTTGAATTTTTGTAAACCTTGATCATCAGCCATGATAGTTGGGACTTGATCATCATTCTGACCAACAAATTCATTAATACTTTATTTAGATATATTGGAATGAGTGTTTTCAATATGGATTTTTTTCCATAGGTTGAAGAATTGCCCTATAGTCAAGAGTTTCTTAACATTACCCTCCTCAAGACAAGACCTAGGGATAAAATTTAACTTGTCTCATGTAAGCTTGGTTATAGGTGATTTGGATGTTGTCATCCTTAATGAAACTCTTTCTCCTCTCATAATAACAACTGCAGGTCCCTTCCAAATGTCCTGTACTTTTTCTGGTTGATCTCCGAGCAAATGATAGGCCATCATTTTATGCTCCACCTCATATATGGGCAACTTGAGTATTTGGTTACTTTTTTGACACTCTCTTTCAGTGACTTTATGTTATTGCTGCTGATAATAAGCCAAATATTTACTAAATCCCACACTAGCTCTTCCTGGTATCTTCTAGGAGGTGGATTCTTTCTATCCTCATCCATCACTGGAGACAACAAGCTTGGTAACGCGGCTTCTCTTATGTATAACTTCTTGAAAGGATACATGCCAATAAGCTTTGGTTTCTCAACTATTAAGTGAGAATATGATGTCTCAAGTTTCCCATTTGAAGTTGCAGTTAACGAAATATTATTTAATTTAAAGTGAGGGTTCCATTGACTCTCTCCACGCTACTGTTATAGATGGTGTATATGGCGTAATATATTAATGCTGTTTGACTACTACTAAGTCTATCAGGTGAACCAAATATCCGAAATAAAATTCTGTCCATGGACAGAAAGTAGTATTTGAGGCATCCATGGCATTTAATGACTGTGGTGTTCAGGAACCACATGGTAACTCTTAAATTAGATGTCTTGACTGCAATTACTTCCGTCCACTTGGTGAAGTGATCTATTGCTACGATTATAATAAATTCCCAATTGATGATTTTGTGAATGGTCCAACAACAGTGATGGAAACATTGTGAAATGGAACACTTGGAAGGACAGGATGAGAGTCAATCTTCTTTTGAAGAGGCTTGTGTTTTTAAGTTCAAATGACCAGATCCACCAGCCTTATTGTATGTAATTTCCACACAGAAGCAGGAGTGGGTTTAAGTCCCCAGTAGAGCCACTCTCCTATATCAGTGACTTAGCTCATGTGGTAGATGAGCGGTGGTTACTGCTCTGGATCCTAAAGAGCCTCCTTCTCTGCCCCATTTACTCTTCAGAACTGGTAAAAATGATTTAGGGGTGTTCAGAGAATTGTTTCACTTTGGGGTCCTCCAGCAGGACCCTCAAGCAACCCCAAGTGCGTCCTGGTCACTGATGATATTCAAGAAACCGCGCCACACCACTCAAGTCCCCAAATAAGTTCTAGTCAATCTAATAATCTATATAAGGTTTATATTGTTGTTTTGGAATGTGGATAAAACCTGCGGATCACAAATATCACTATCAATACTGGTACAAACAATTACATCTATAGGATGGGCTTCTGCAGAATGGGTGTTAGTAACTTAATAGTTTGACAAAATTAGCTTAAGGTTGGTAGTATCTTTCTATTTTTCTCCTTTATTTGTTGTACATGCTGCCAAAACTTTTATGACGCCATCCTGAACTCTAATGCCTTCCCCCTCAACCCTTTTGCAAGAAGCTTAGTCTGAATTATAAGGTGACCAGCAAGAGGATTGACTATCACAAACTTTAAGCATAGTCTACACCTTTACTTTATAGACAACAACTTCCTTAGTGTAACGGGCATCACCTTCTAATGGTTGCCCTTAAGGGTTTGCTAACAGGGCTGAAACTATAGCCATCAAACAGAATAGAGCTTTAAAAATGAGATTACAATTCCGTTGACTACTCGGAAATTTTAGGAGGACCAGACCTATCAAAAAGATTCCTACACTGAATATTATCAGCAGGGTTTTGTCCCTAAGGAGCGGCAGCACATAACTACACAATTCTAGCTCTTGGGTGCCCTTCCTGACATCTGTGGCGTCAGAATTTCGATTTTCAAAGAAGATGAACTTCAAAATATTAAAAATATTTTGAATTTATATATATTCATTATGGGATTCTAGAAAACTAAGTTGCTCTAAGAACCTTCGCTTGCTAGTTTATATACTTAAAGGAAGGGGAACTGGGGAATCGAAATTAGGTAGTTCCCATGGAGTCCGCGGACAGCTTGGGACTTGAAGGCCAAGTACCATGAGTTCAGATCTTGAATTTATGTATAGACCTGTTCTAGACCATTCAATGAAATTAAGGCCATATCAAATAATTTTTTAATCTAAAATTTATTTAAATTAGTCCTTCCAAACATTGATTCATTCTAAAATGTTCAGAGGTTACTAGTTTTGGCATAATTTCATTTGCACCTCAAATTAAGTCTAACTTTAAGGTATTTTATTGATTTTTGAGGGTTGTGACCCTTCTAACCAGCCTTTTTAGCCGGATTACCCCCCTTAATGGAAACTAAGGCTATGTGGTGGTCAGGCATAGCCTTGACCATCAACCTTAAGATAGGTTGTCAGTTCATTAGTTTTATTCCCTAGTTCTCTTAATAAAATCAATTTGTTTTCACACTCAATTTGTTATGAAATCCGCCCTCCATGCCTCCTTACTGATTGTAGCAAAGTTATCTGGTGATGCACACTGCCCTCCACAAAATATTTCTGGCGATTGTCAAGCATATGTTATATTCAATGGGTCCAACGCCTCTCCTTGCCTTCTATGAGTTTGCAGATGGTTACATCCACTATTATGTCTACCAATCCACCACATACGCCGTGTAAACTTGCAACCACCATTTTTGGCCAATACATCCAGTATTGGCTGCAATCCACTCATATTACGATTAAAATTTAATTAAACTCTGATCCAACACAATATTAACTAGCCATGAACCTTAGAGGGGTCGTCATCCTCCCCACCTCTCCCATCCTTGAATGTTGTCCCAGTAAGACTCTCAGTTGCCCTTATTACAGTCTTCTGGTTTGTTACAAGGACCTTTAGTATGTTGTTAATAAGATTGCTTCCCAATTAACCCCTGGGGCATCCTTTCCAACTTTACTCTTTGTAGCTAAGCCCTTTGCAATCAGCAACATCAACTAGCACTGCCAAAACTTATCAAAATTGGCAATCTTCTTTCAGTTAGCTTCAGCCCTGACATAATAAACCAGCCAACATACATTGTGCTCTCCACCATTTTCTCTGGTTTAGGTGAGGCGTTCTCTACCTAGTTGTTAAGAATACTCATCTAAATTCAATTTTTAATCCTATTTTTGTTGGAAAGCGCGGGTTTACCCTTGAATTCTACCTGTTCATCTCATCAGGTAGAGCATAATGATGCTCTTAGAAAAAGCAAGCAGGGCTTGTCAGTTACCAAGAGGCCACTTTCAACCCTGACTCCAGCTTCCACACCCTTTTCACTTCCAGCTTTGATTTATGAAGATTAGGCTTATCTCAATTTCCTATTACTTTCTGTTTTGTTAAAGGCAGGTTGCTGTACAGACTCTTTCTGGATACAGGATATATGGAGTTTTTGTAGGCCTTAGAATCACAAAAGAATATATCTAGACACTGATTGGCCCATCCAATAATGGTCACATTCTCTCACCTAGGAAGTGTCATGTTGTGCATCAGCTAATAAAATTCTTTTTGGTATATTTTTTCTACTTTTGTGATTATCTCTAAGCTGTGCTTGACTTTTTTTCTGTAATACTTGGTGTAGGTTGGTGGAGTCATCAACAAGTTTTTGTAAAGTTAGGGTAGTAACTCCCTCTCCTTCACCAATAATGAGCTAGCATGGAATTCCTTATAAATGATACCTCTTTTGAGTCCTCCTTGAGATTTATCTAACTTTCAGCTCATCCCCTGTGGATCTTCTGCTAGACTTTCCAATTTTCACGCCCCATACAAAAAGTATTTGACATGAGCCTAGTTACTAGGCTCTCACCACATTCATATTGTTGGGAATATGATATGATTGGATGATATGCTAACCATATGGCAGATTGGAGGGGAAATTGAGACGAGTCTCAAGATTGATGGAAAAGAGGTATGCAAATAATAGTCAATTAAAATGCTGACCAATAGGCGAGAATGGTGGAATTATGCAAAGATTCAATATAAATGAGAGTTAAAAAATAAAAGGGGAAAACAAAATATAAGAAACCAAGCCAAGGATGCATCTGGCTTGGGGAATCAAGATATAAAGAGTCACATGGAGGATTGAAGGGGGACTTAGTTTGGAAATTAGGTTGTTTCAGAGAGGTCTGCATATTAAATAAATTAATAAAGGTTGAAATAAGGGGCAATAGCTCCGTGTAAAGGTTTATTTGTTTTTATCAAGAATCGGCAATCTTCATATTGTCTGATTTGGTTGCCCAGTGGCCAAATACCCTGTGCAAACCGAATCAGTGGAATCAAGACTTTACACCAAAAATTAACAGTGGCGCTCACTACAGGGGGCCATTGGTCAACTGTAGTTATTCAACGCTGTAATATGATGACAAGCCCTCATTTGTTATGTTTTTATTCTATCAGATTCTGCACGTGTCATGTGGAAGAAGCACGGGAGTCATCTAATAATAAATCAATATTATTCACTGTGACTAAACTGGCTAATAATGAAGTTATGATCAATCTTTAACTAGAAAACTACCCTGAGCTGATAGTTGACCAACTAGGGCTGCTCCACGAATGTGACCCCTCAGCAGCTGCAGAATATTATAAAGTGGCTGTTTTGTGGATATCAATTATAAAAAGATGAGGAGAGGGAGTATGCCTTGAGTCTATTTTATAACCAACGCGATCAAGAAAATTTCTACACCATATATATGTCCTATCTGGATGCAAAACAATGGGGTTGACTCACCATCTTGGTACCCGCGGAATTGAAGAGTATCTAGTCACATATGTGCAATTATCTATTTGACAACTACTGCGAGTGTTGGCTCACCACAATATAGAGATTGGAGATGTGAAGCAATTTGCTCAAGCACATCAAAATGATATTCGTCTCTTGCTCAACTGCCTTGATCGCTCTTTTTGGAGGCACAAGGGGCGTTTGTGCAAATGAACCACCTTGTTGAGAACATCTGCCATTGATTGGACATGTTGGTACCCCAGTTGAACCTTAAGTTATCTCAGGTAATCAACGAACTGTTGGATTGGCATGGCCTATTGACAGAATGGATTTGGGATGTCACAACGTTGGGACACAATACTTAGCGCTTTATGACAGATTTAACTGAATGGGCGGAAGCACTCAGAGTTATTGTTGCTCAGCTTAAGGAAAAAATAACACTGGTGGAACAGCAAGTGGTGGATCAAGTCAGTTCTGTATCAGCTGAAGTAAACCAACTTCATATCAAATGGAGTAGTCAGCAAACAGCTGATAACGAGCTTATCCCTTGGTCAATGTCCCCCAAATTTCATCAGCTATTCCGTCAGGTTACACAATTGGAAGCCATTAGTCAAACTGAGTGGCGTTGAGTTTTCCACTTCTGATCCATGAGACATGGGAGTATGCTGACATACAAGAACAACTTAATACCCTTTGATGGGCCAATGAGGGATTGGTACAGGAACAAGCCTCTCTCTTTACCCAGATAAATGACTCTAATCAACAAGCAGATAATGCTAGCCAAAAGCACGCCAATATGCAGAATACAATCGGAGATGTCCTCTCACAACCACAAGATGTGGAGCAGCAGTTGCACGAGGAGTGGGAATATTGTTAGGAGTTACAATATCAATATGCGACACTGCAACAGGAATTCCAGGATGGAAGATGTAGATGCCATTCAGTCAAAGTGGAGCAAATGATTAAGAGCATTTTGCAGAATATGTTGGAGCAAGGGGGAACAGTGCAGTTAGTGGCAATTCAGAGGAAGAATTCTATGGATCCGCTTACAAAGACCCTTCAAGCGCTGGAAAGTATACCCCACGTGACTCTACTTCCTTTGAGTTCATTACACCGGATTTGAGCTCAACCAGCCATTTACAAGGGGGTACAATAATTTACAAGTACTAGATGGTTCTCCTTTTTAGTACTAGATGGTCCTAACCCGATAAGGGGCGGTTCTCTTAGTTGCTCCAAAACCAATTCGCCTGATCTTTGCTGTAGAAGGCTGGAGTAAGGTGAAGCTGTGCAAATCAAAAAATTACCTCCTTTCAGTCATGGTGGTAATCTGCATGGTTACTTCAAGAAATTTTTTTCGCCATGGAAGAAGTTTTTGATTGATGGAAAGCAAAACTGTTACTGTATTCTCTCGATGTGGACGCGCCGATCAAGTTACTAGCTACCTCCTAAACAGCTCGTCATCATATGAAGAAATTAAGATGATTGTTCTCCAGCTGTTTGGGGGTGCAACCAAGTAGGCCCAAAGTAAAGCTGACTTCCTTACTATAAAATTTCACCAAAATGAGACCCTGTCAGATTTTGCTGAAAATTTCTCTTTGGAAGCACATGTATAATTGGAGATAACATTTTATCCGCTGTGGATGTTGGTATAGTGATGACGGTGGCCAACAAACCAGATCAGGAACTATATAATGTTAAGTCTCATGGTTTGGACGGAGATGCAGGACTTATTTAAATTATGAATACCTTACGTTGACTCTCTGCCATGATCAGCGCTCCTAACATAGCCCAAAAGCCCTCTGCTATCCCCACACCAAAGACTTCAGAGTATGGACTACATCAATTAAGCTATCAACTGCCGGAACATAATTGTTCGTCATACAGTTCTGTGAATGCTTTTCGGCCTAGATACAATATGCTGGTTCATTCATGACCTTGGAAACATACTGTTAATTTTTTCACTGGTCCTTCAGCTTCATGCTATATATGTGAACATTTCATGAATACTTGCTTCCAGTGCGGCTGAAGGGGGTATTATTAAGCAAATTACCTAGCAAAACACAAGTGTATGCATTGCTAACCGAGGAAACCCAGCAGGGAAAAGCTCGGGTGGAGTAGAGACAGGACGCTCTACCTCCACTACGTCTAATACACTTGTCCTACCGATTTCCAAGCTTTTAATTGGGGAGGATTTGGAACTCAATCGGATGAATTGCTATACCAACAGCTTCTTTCAGGTACCCTTGTTTCCATTTCCAAAAGTATATAATTTACCCTCAAGCCCTGAGTTCCGCCAGGACGTTCAGAAGCCATATGCGTGGCAGATCTTGGAACAGACTGGCACAAGTATAGAGGATCCCTTGACCGCCGCTGCTTCTTTGGTAGGAGTCAACGTAGCCATTCTGGTGGAAAAAATTGTCAATGAGTATCCTTAGGTCGGCAAGAGCATTTCATCTTTCTTAAGCAACATTAAGCCCTTGAACGTACATGCAATAAACACTGATGGTTCCTCTTATATGGAATGTACTTATTGTGACATTTTTCGTTCAAAACACAAAAATCTGCGCTATCATTGACATGGGAGCCCCTGTGAACATAATCTCTATCCAGTTGGTGGCTAAGCTTCTGCTCAAACTGGATGTGGACCATCGAGTAGTATACAGAACTGCAGGAACACATAGCACTGTGTCTGAAGGAGCATATATTGCGTTGCCCTTATGATTTGGGTCAGTCCCAGCTTCCGCTCCAGTGGTGGTTCTGCCATACAACAACAATGACATGCTAATCTGTGCAGCATTTATGAGGAAATTTGGTGGTGTGATAAATATGGTGGAATAAACTCTTAATATCTTAGGACAACAGATTCCCGTTTGTTTTACCTCTTGTGGAATCCCAATGGAACCATTCCATTTAGTTAAATCAATCTAGCATACAGCAACGGAGTTATTCCTGTGCATTATCGATGTCTGAAGCAGCAGACTAGGGTCCTCCCCAACTAGATATATGAGTACAAATGGATTTCGCTTCGGTCAGCAAGCAATTTGAGCCTACTCATCTTGACACCAGTTCATAGTAAGGACTGAGCTCGAAATTAATGTCCCAAAAGGGCTTTATGGAGAAATCATGGCTCCTCACCAGCACTCTCAGCTCAAAACACATGTGGCTCCAGGGTTTCTACTACCTGGGAATGGAGAAGTGAAAGTGCTGCTAGCGAATTTACAGAAGGAGACATTACAATCCAGCGGCATTAAGTGGTGGCTTACTTACACTTTGTTCTATAGAGGAAGTCTGCCATATTTATAATTTGTTTCCTGGGAGGATCTCAGACTGCCAACAAGCTCTCCGCTTGGAATATTGATCGTGGTTTTGTGGGAAGCGCTATATGGATTATTGACAGAACAACAATAACAGGCTATGGCGTTAGTTGAAAAGTACCAAGATATTTTTGCACGTGACAATCATGATTTGGGGTGCGCTCAAGGGGTGGTACATCAGATAGATACAGGGGATCACCCTCTTATTTGATTGTGACCTATTAGACATTCCAAAGCAGCGGAGAAGTTGTTTCTGACAAGGTGAATAAACTTATCATGCAGGGGATGCTAGAGCCATCGACCAGTCTGTGGGCATCGCTGGTGCTTATTGTGAAGGAAAAAGTTGGCTCAAATTAAGTGATGATTGACTATTTTAAACTCAATAATGTAACTAAGAAGAATTCCTACCCTCTTCCGCGGATTGACAATGCGTTGGACCAATTGAAAGAGGCATATCTTTTCTCTGCCATGGATCTGATCTCGGGGTATTTGCAGATTGAATTGCCATCAGTGGAATAGGAAAAATGCGCTATCATCACTTTGAGAGGATTATTATTTTTATTTATTGCGGGGCTGGCCGACAATGGGACGGACACTTCCAAATATGACTCAGAAGAGACAAAACTTAGTATCAGGGAAGGGACCCCAGAAAAGCGATGCTATCTCTTGTTGCCAGCGGGAACGCCACTTATGGGGAGGGGGAGGGAACGTGTGAAGGGGCCGTAGCCACAATTGAACACGTGTGGAGGAAGGGGTCTGATTTGATGAACCAGACTGGGAACCAGGATGAGACCAGCTGTCGGCGACGTGGTGGGAGGTATCCAAATATCTATGCTTGAAAGTGGTCCACCAAATGAGACCGGAATCTGTGGACAGCTTCTGGGAGGGTGGGGGTGGATCATGCGATGGCATCTAAGACAATCGTGTGGATGGTCCACATGGTGATTGCAACCACCAAAGCATGGAGGGAGGGTGGAAGGGAGGAGGCCATTGATAGAGCAAACATATCTCTTGACAGACTGAAGAGATGCATTTGATCCTGGCCCAGCAGACGTTGAACTTCGCGCCATATCACTTTAGAGTTAGGGCACTTCTCCAGGCGGTGGAACAGCGTTCCATACTGGCCACACACGACACAGAATGAGTGTAAAGTGTTAGAGCGCTCAGCTGTACATTACACCCGCCTCAGGCAGCGCCACAAATGGGAGCAGACTTGAGGCTGCAACAGAGGATGGTGTGTGTATTTCCAGATTGTTTTTTGGGTCTCAATGGAGTAAGGGATGTCCATCATGTCCAGGTAGTCCACCCTGGATAGGACATGGGGCCATGTGGGAATCACGCCATCTTGGATGGGTAGCCCCTGTACCTTTTGTGTGAACTGAGGAGAGGGGCGGCCTCTCTGGGCTGTGTGTCCGCTAATACAAATTATCCACTCAGCGCTCCGCATGGAGAGGAGGATTCGTTTGTAGTGGGTTTTAGTCCCGTGAGGGCCTGTGGCCGATGTGTGTGATGCGAGGTATTTCATCAGGGAGTGGGGGTTCAATGGGTTGTTGAGGCCCAAGGCTCAGGAGAAGTTGGAGCAGGCCGCGCGGGACCAGTGTTGGGAGGGGTGCATAGGGGCGGTGACAGCCGCTATCCAGGTACCCAAGATCTTGGCAGCATGGGCTCTGAAGTCGAGCAGACCCATGCCACCATGATGATGAGGGCCAAACATGACCTCTAGCCGTACTGGTTGAGGGCGGCCTGACAAAAGCGTTCCTTGCAGCAGGGGATACAAGGATTTTAAGAAGCTTGGGGAAAAGGGGATGGCGTGGGCTCCAAACCAGACTTTGGAGAGGAGCATAGAGTTGGCTAAAACAACCCTTCCAGTAGAGGAAGTAGGGTGGGCTCTGAGAGAGGCGATTCGCTTCGTCACGTTGTCCAGAATATGGCACTCCATTACTGCTGATGCATATCCTCCTGCCTCCATCCACACGCCCAGATGTAATACCAGTCCTATGGTAGGGCGTGGCACGAAGGGGAGCACCAGTGGGCCGGTGTGTGTTGAGCTGGTAGGGCGAGGACGTGGGCGAGCAGATGGGCTGGGTTGGGAACTAATTGCTGGGGCCCAGCAATTCTGAAACCAACCAAGGAGGATGATTTCGGTTTTGGAAGCGTTCAGTGCCGCGTTACTTACCCGGGAATACTCCTGGATGAGAACTTTAAGAGCGCGTGCATCTTGATTTTTAGACACCCCTACCAAACAATCATCTGCAAACGCCATTATCTTGACTGGGGCTTGGCCTGGCACATGGACCCCAGTGAGTTAGGCATTCACATTTCGCAGTAGTGGGTCAAGGCTGAAGTTGTTTAAGAGTGGGCTGAGGGGGTCCCCTTGTCGCAAGCCCCTTTGAGGGCGGACTACTTCTGTTAGGAAGCCAGGGCCACGTACTGCCATTGTTGCAGATTCCGTGAGCAGCATCACCCAGTTGATGAAGCGAGGGGTAAGCGGAATTGATGGAGGCAGGCCCTGAGGTATTCCCAGTTTACTCTATCTTAGGCCTTCTGTTGGTCCAAGAATACAAGTGCCCCAGAGGCTGTGGACTGACAGGCATTAGCCACAGAGTGCACGTTATCCCAAATTGACCTTCTGGGTATGAAACTGAATTGTTCTGGGGAGATGGTGGCAGATGCTACAGTCCCTAAACGGTTAGCCATGATTTTTGTTAAAATTTTTGTATCCGTGTTAGTTAAAGAAATGGGGCGACAGTTGGCTAGGTCTAGCTTTTCCCCTTTCTTGAAGAGTGTGATGGTAAAGGCCTCATGTCCTCCTGGTAGGAGGCGCATTTCCAACAGCTTTGGTTAAGTGAGGCGAGCAGCAATGGGGATATATATTTGAAATAATTTTTGTAAAATTCATATGGAATGCCATCTGGGCCTGGGCATTTTCAGTTTGGTGCACCATGAATGGCTGTCCTTAATTTATTCAGAGTGATCAAATTCATTATTTCCGGGTATCAGAAAATGGTGCGGATGTGGGCTCAGTTGAGAAAATCTGCCACTTCAGCCAGCTGAATTGGATCAGATCGGTACAGCTTGGAGTAATACTTTTGTGTTTCAATTGCCACTTCAGCTGGCGTATCCGCAATGGAATCATCTGATCTTCACACCTGTGTGCAGGCCACGCTCTGACATGGTGCAAAAAATTTTCTAAAGAAAAGTGCGGTGCACTTGTCGCCTTTTGTGATACATTTGGCCCTGTAATGAACACAAACCCGATGTTTGTGTTGCCTTTTGAGTGCGTTGAGGTGGGCGGCTGCCTCCTCCCACTTCTGGCCCCATGCAGAGCTGTATCCTGTAGCTGAAATATTGGACTCCAGGTGTGCCAACTCTGCTAGAGTGCACAAAATGACCACTAATGTGGCTCATGAACGTCTGGAGGAGAGATGGGGAAAGTGGCGGATGGTGTCATCTTTGAAAGTTGCCCATGTGGAAATGGGGTCCGTGCAAAATGGTGCAACAAACTCTTTTGCCAAAGTTGCCACTTCCAACCACGTGAAAAATCCTGTTGATGCAAGCTCAGAGGGGCAGATTTTGCACCAATGTGCGGCCTTAGCAGCTGTGACAGGTAGGTGGTAGGTTAAATGAGACCAGTTAATGGTCGGAGAATTCCATTTTTGTCGTTTTGAAGTGGGAGATGTGGGGTTGGAATTTCGCCGGCGTTAGGATAGGTCAATGCAGGTCATGGACCTTATTTTGGCTGTTGTGGACGTGGGGACGCATCATGTTTTTGAGCAGTGGGGCATGTCACAGCAGCGCATCCATTAACCTGAGGGTGGCCTTTAGAATGCGCAGTTCTACATGACCCTGGGGGTGTGGGGTGAGGAAGGCCACCGGTAAATTGGTGTGTTTAGCCGACAGTTCATGTTGCCAACTACAAAAGTGTCTGGGGGTAGCGGGGGGATTTGACCAATGAGAAAAATTCCTGACACTTGTGTGCACCATTTTGGGCATAGATGTTGACTATTGCGTGCGCTACGTTGGCCTATGAGAAAGTGACAACGAGAACTTGGCCATTTAGGAATGTTTCTGATGATAAAAATTTGAAAAAATTATTTTTCCGAATTAGCACCCCACAGTGCTTTGACCAAAAGGATAGGGATATGAGGAGCATTGTTTTCCAAGCTTCCTCAGAACCTCATGGACAGTGGGACTCCTGGATGGCCAGGATATCCACGGGTAAATTGTGTTGTAAAAAACTCAGTTTCCTAGCCCAGGACGGGGAGGCCTTGAGTCTGGCAATATTCAACATCCCTAAAGTGAAGGTTTCCCCCATCACACCTTAGGTTTAAGGGGGTGGGCTCCTGGGCCCACCAGCCTCCTCTAGATCCCCATGGGCCTTTACAGCAGTGCTGGTGTTAGCAGCAACACTATCAGGGTTTTTGTTAATTTTTGCAGAAAGAGTTGCATTGGCTTTAGCCTTCAATTTTTGTTTTCCCAATGTCAGATGAATTTTTTGCGGTGCGGGTGAGTTTTCATTGAGTGGGTCAAAAAAAATTTTCATTTGGGATGGATCCCAAGTTAATTTTGACCAGAGCTTGGGTGCAATGATTGGGTGAGATCAAGTCCCCCATCAGATCCTCGGATTGAGTGGCCCACTCAGCATGGGCTTCCCAATCTGATTGGTTGATGGATTCCCAAGTTGCTTCCACCACAAAGGTTTTAATGTCCTCCTGGTGTTGTGAGTGTGGGATAGTGGTAGTGGCTTTGGCCGCTTCCTTGGCCGCGGCCCTGTGGGCCTGCTTGTCCTTCTTCCGCTCTTTCAGGGAGATAGGCTTTACCAGTAGGTAGCAGCCTTGTGCTCCCCACGGGAAAGCCTCTTTGGTGCTTGCAGTTGGTTCATAGTGCACCTCTACGCTGGCCATGGCCGCTGAGGGGTGCTCTTGGAATGTGACGCCCTCCTTGGTGGGGCATGCATATGCCTTATGGCCGAACGCATCACAGTGGGTGCAAATGGGGGGCGCGCTGTCCATGGTCACCTGGAATGGGTGGGTGGTATGCCCTGCGATATCAATAAAAGTGGAGTGTGGGATCTGGGTTAGGTCCTTCACAATCTCCTTGGTTGGGGTCAGGACTGCGATGGCTTTGCCGGTGCACAGGTGTGGCATCAGCGTGAAGCGTTGCATTTCAAAAGATTGTATTTCGCCATATATGGCGAGACCATCTTTCAGGTGTTGTTCCAAAATGTCACGTTTTACCGTAGTAGGCAAAAAGTCAAACATGAAGAAAATTTGGTTTGATTTGTCCATCTGGTGCGTTTGGTTTCAATTAACCATTGCCCTTCGGGGAAGTTGACCACTATGCGCACCGCAGCAGCCTTGTCTGCTGCTTCTTTGTTTTTGAAACCTAGGTTTAGCCAACTGCGTGACATGGAGTGAGGTGCGACGTACACCACGGACAGGAAAATTGTGTGCACATCTTCACAAAATTTTTCCCATAAGGCTTTTGTTGGATGTCCAGAAACATGTGGACTCTGAATTCCATTAACAAAAGTGGCTGGGAGTGTGGCGTGTTGATGTACTGGCTGCATCATGCTTGCCATGCGAGTATTTCTGGGGAAATAGTGACCGCCAGTTTTTTAAAATTTTTTGTCTATTCCGCCGGTTTCTCCGGGGCGTTTTTGAACGTTGGAGGCTGTGGGCCTTCCACCTGCTCCTCTTACCTTACTTGCCCAACTGCTCCCTGACATGGGAGCAGACTAATCTCCTCTGTGAGATTATCAAACTAGATTCAGACTTGATTGAATAGGTTGCAAAAGTGATTGCAACGAGAAAGAAAAGTTTCACTTTGAGAGGATTATTCTAGCCAACTTTCATGCCACAAGGGTTGTGCAACGCCCCGGCTATGTTCCAGCATGCCATGGATACTATTCTAGGTGATGTAAAGTTGTACTGCGCTTTAGTTTATCTTGACGATATCAAGGTGTTCTCATGGACGTTTACTGAACAGCTTGTCCATTAGGAAAAAGTGTTTTGACACCTCGCTGCCGCTAATATCAAAATTAAGCTTAAGAGTGCCATTTATTTAAAAAGCTAATTGGAATACCTTGGGTTTGTCATGGATTCAGACAGGCTTAAACCACAGTTGGCTTAAGTGGAAGCAATAAGAAAGATGAATCGCTCAGGTAGTAAGCGGGACATTCAAGTGTTTCTGGGGATGGTCAGGTACTACTGACAGTTCATTCCCAATTTCAGTTGTATTGGGGTCCCGCTTTTTGAGTTGTTGAAGAAAAACGCTTCTTTCAATTGGACGGAACAATGCCAGAATGCTTTTGACATGTTGCGTACCGTGCTAGAAAGTGCACCCATATTGCAATATCCCAACTTTAACAAACAGTTCATAGTGCAAATGGACGCTACCCTCTCCGCTATAGGGGCAGAATTACAAAAGGACAATGATGGAGAAGAGCATCCTGTCGCAACTTATAGTCAAAGCTTGAACGGTCATGAACATAACTACACCATTACCAAGCAAGAATGTTTAGCAGTGATCTATGCTTACAACCAGTTCTGGGTTTATCTAGATGGGGTACAATTCCAAGTAGTGATAGATCATGCTTCCTTGCGTTGGTTGTATAGCTGCATGTACTGGAAGGGTGACTCACATGTTGGGCACTGAAGCTTCAAGCATTTGATTTTGAGATTGTACACCATCCAGGAGTAAAACACCAAAATTGCAATTGTCTTTCTTGGCTGCCAATGGTTGCTATCAAAGGGATTTTGCTGAAATAATGTATGAGAAGATGGTGGTGAACAAATACCAGGATAATCTGCCGCATGTGATCAAAGTATTATATGAACTCAGGGCGGATACTTTTCAACATGTGGAGAACTATATAAGCAGATTGGCAACATGTCGTTGAGTTTCTTTAAACCTTTGGACAGACCTGCGATTATTATGGATGCTCATTGTGATGTAGGTCACGGAGGATTGCGGAAAGCACTGGAGATTTTGCAACCCCAATACTACTGGGAGAGCATGCTATATGACACATTGGAAACGGTTAGTTGTTGCCATCAGTGTCAAGTGGAAAAAGCATTCCACAAGAAAACCATATACCAGCTGGTTAAACCCCAGTTTGCCTGACACACCATTTCCATTGATGTAGTGGGACCTCTGCCAACTAGCGTCAATTGATCCAAGAATATTATCATCGCCATAAATCATCTGACTCAATGAGTGGAGCCCAGGGCCATCAACGATTTAGGCGCGGTCACTACTGCCAAGTTTATTATGGAGTGTGTTATACAGTGACATGGCTGCCCGCAATTCATTTTAATGGATAATGGAACTAATTTCACTTCACACATTCTGCTGAAGTTGAACAAGTTGATGGCGATCCGTGGGGTTTTGACCACCTCATCTCATCCAGAATCAAATGAAATGGTGGAGCAGGTTAATGGAACCCTAGTGAACATACTCTGTAAATTGGCTAAAGGATCGACCATCAGAATGGAGCGCCCTTCTTTCTACAGCTTTGTTCGCATATAATATCAGCTATCATTTGTCCACTGGTAAGAGCCTGTTCCAACTGCTGTATGGTCGACATCTGGCTCTGCCTGCCTTGCTTTACTCGTGTGTAGAGGATACTGGTGGGGTGGACCCCCAGCGCTACTTGAAGACTCTTATGGATATGTTGATCAAGCTGCAGATGGAAGTTTACTCTACCATTTTGGCTAAGAAAATTTGCAATCAGACAGCTGATCAAAAGAGATGAAGCGGACTTCCGCTGTTTGCTGTAGGGGACCATGTTTTATTCCACGATCAGAACAGTATTTGGAGGAAAAACAAGCTCTCTATCATCTGGGTTGGTCTGTTCAAGATAATTGAGAATACTGTCATGGATGTCTACACCATCAAGGAACCCGCGGGGGTTGGATCATCAGTTGAGTTCATGTGAAGTTCCTTTGAGCCTACAAACAGTGAGAGCATATTGTCCAGTCAAAGAGGGGGTTATGTCAGGAAGTGGATATGACTGGATGATAAGCTAACCATATGGTAGATTGGAGGGGGAATTGAGATGAATTTCAAGATTGATGAAAAGAGGTATACAAATAATAGTCAATTAAAATGCTGACTAATCGGCAAGAATGTGGGATTTATGCCAAGATTCGATATAAATGAGAGTTTCAAATAAAAGGAGAAAACGAATAGAAGACACCAAGCTGAGGAAGCATCTGGCTTGGGGAATCAAGATATAAAGAGTTACACGGAGGATTGAAGGGGGACTTGGTTCAGAAATAAGGTTGTTGCAGAGAGGTCTGCATATTAAGTAAAATAATAAAGGTTGAAATAAGGGGCGATAGCTCCGTATAAAAGTTTATTAGTTTTTATTAAGAATCGGCGATCTTCATATCATCTTATTTGGTTGCCCAGTGGCTGATACCCTGTGCAAACTGAATCAGCGGAATCAAGACTTTACGCTGAGAATTAACACAGATTATAATATAGTATTTCAACTGACTGTACATCTTGTCAAGATAAACTGCTTATTATACCCTCACACAAATTAAGAAAACAAAACTTTAAATGTATGTCTGGATGACTTCTGTCAAAAGGTTTGATTGAGAAGAAGTATTTCCCTTTAGCTTCCCCACGTTATCTTCACGCAGAAGGTAGAACCCTGCGGCCATGCGTTGATTATGGGCATGTTAATAATGTGAAAGTTACAGACCCTTATCCCCTCCCACTGGTTAAATCTATAGCTCAGTCAATTGTAAAATAACGAGTTTCTCTAGCTTAATTTGGTAAATGCATCCAGTCAAGTAAGAGTCAATCAGGGACAGGAGTGTTTTACTGCAATACGCAGAAAGAGGGTACTCTTTTACTACAAAGTAACGCTATTTGGGTCAAAGAACGCACCAGAAACCTTCCAGCGCCTCATAGTTGATGTCCTATGTGCTCTCCACTTCACCTGCACGGTTGCTAAATTTGACAACATCTTAATTCATTTGCCCACTCATGAGCAATCCATCAAAGATCTGGAAGCGGTTATGGCTTCCATCCACAGGGCTGGGCTCTTTGTGAAGCTCTCCTAATGCGATCCTGTTTTGAGGAGTTAACCTTCTAAGGGAACCTAGTTTTGAAGGATGGGTAAGCAGTTTCCCCATGCGAGCTAGAAGCCATTCAGTTTTAGCCAACCCAACAACCCAAAAGCAACTCTGAAGCTCCTAAGGATAGAAATCTCCTCAAGAAGTCCTTCCCCGCTGTTTCTCAACTAGCAGCTCATCTGCATTCCCTGACTAACAAGAACACTCTTTTCAATGGACATTATAATGCAACAGCCTTTTGACTCTATTAAGAAGTTTTATATACCGCTCCATTCCTCTCGCATGCTGACATGTCTAAGCCCTTCATTGTGGCATTTGATGCATTTTAAGCTGCTGTGGGTGATGTGCTCTTCCAATAGCATGATGGGGTTTAGCATCCTGTTGCGTAAATTTCTCATATGTTCTCAGCCACTGAGAAGTCCTTAGCAATTTACAACAAGGACCTGGCGTCTGTTTCTTGGTAATCAACTCTCTGGCGCTACCTCTTTAAAGAGGCAATCATTAGAATACTGTTCGCATTGACTACCAGTCCTGATATCATAGAAACCACAAAAAGTTTTCCCATTGTCAGGGCTGAAAATACTTGATCTGTGTAATTTTAACTTTAAGTATGAGTTTGTGAAGGGGGCCTTGAATGTCTTATCAGACATCTTGAGTAGAAGCCCTTCCATGAAACTAACATAGACGAGCTCCCCCTTATTACCTTTGTCACTGCCTCTCAATTTTTAACGTTGGCTCCTCTTTCCGTTTCTTCTTCCAATTTGTCACCATATGCTCCCTCCTTAATCAAATACTTGCCACCCAGTTGACCTCCTCAGAAGGAATACATTGTTTTAGAACTTGGAATCTGACGCTCATAAGCGTACTCTCTATGTCCTGAAATAGGGCAATCTTCTTTATAGATTGAGTTTGGGTTCCTTCAACTTTTTATGAACAGGTGGTTCAAGAGCATCTTGAGCCCCAAATTGTGGGATATCCTGGGTCCAAAAGTTCGGGGAACTTCCTAAAAGTTCCTATACTTGGCCATGATTTTTCTAAGGATACCCCTTCATGTATTTCTCACTATGTAGTGTGTACACAAACCAAATCTGGTAGTTCTGGAAAAAAAGACCTATTGCATCCATTGCAACAGGCAATGGGCCCCTGGACTTCAGTATCTGTTGATTATATTGTAATTTTCCACCTTTCAAGGGGTATTTTGCAGCTATGGTGGTGGTTGATCGCTTCAACAATTTTCAATCTTCATCCCCTACAACACAACGATCACTTATGAATAGATTGCAACTCTGTATGCGAATAATGTATTTTCCATGTTTATACTCCCCCAGGATAGTGAGTGACCGTGGCCCAAATTTACCGCAAGATTCTGGAGTGCCCATATTGACCACCTCTAGATCAAGCCCTGAAGGTCTACCACTTAGCACCCTTGTTCAGATGGTCAAACAAAAAGGGTGAACCAACCACTGGAGCAATTTCTCCGGTGTTATGCTTCTGTAAGACATGGCATATGGGCGTCTGACTTTCCTCTGGAGAAGTTTGCATTTAATAGTGCCTCCCATGCTTCCACTAACCTTTCCCCAATTGAGACAAATCTGATACAGCCCCTAATTCTATATTAACACGCCTCAATTCTACTAATCCTGCTGCAGATGAAAGCCTGAATCACGCACACAAAACCCACATACTTAAATGTGAGCACCTGTACAAGGCAGAAATGATTGCAAGAAATTTACAGACAAAAAAGAAAACCAAGCTATGAGCTCTAGGGTGGATCACTGATCATGCTGTTTACTTGTCACCTAGACATTAAGATTCCTTCCCAAAAACTAGTATGCAAACGGTTTACCATTTTGAGGTTTTGAAGAACTTAAAGAAATGGTGCTTTCCATATTAAGCTCCATTCTTAATGTAAAAAGCACAACGTATTTCATGTACCCCTGTTTCTCCATTCAAGGGTCTTATGACCACGTCGCCTGAACCTATCATGGTGATATATCCCAGGAGGCAGAAGTAGAGGAATTCTTGGCCTCCCATAAATCACGTCGCTCAATACAGTACATGGTGACTTGGAAGGGAAACCTATCATAGGAAGATAGCTGAGTAAGCACAAAAGTTAACGCCTAACATAATGAGCTTGTGGAAGCCTTCTATTCAACTCCCCCTAACGCTCCCCGCTCTCCAAATAAAGGTGGCTGCTCTCCTTGCAATTAAACTCCTTAAAAGGCATTAAAAATATGCCCTTGCTCATGTCCCGGGAGGTGTCATGTATCCTGTTCCCATAGGATAAGATACTGTAAGTCCAGATGACCAGCCCCTCCAGCTGGATCTCAAGCAAAATCCACATAGAAGCAGGAGTGGGCACAAGTCCCCAGTAGAGACACTCACTCAAATCAGTGACCTAGCTCACGTGGTAGATGCACGGTGGGTTAATGCCCTGGCTCCTAAAAATCTCCCTTTATGCCCCATTTTCTCTTTGGATCTTGTAAATGTATTTAAAATGGTGTGCAGAGAGGTGGTCAGTTTAGGGCCTTCCAGTAGGACCCCAGGATCACCCCAAGTGTGGCCTGGTCACTGATAATATTCAAGGAACCGCCTCACACCACTCAAATCCCCTTATGAACTCTAGTTTGTCTAATAAATTGTAACTTTTTATTAATAGTTAACGCGGATCAAACACTCATATCACGCATATATTAGAAATATTTATATAATTAAGTACAAACAGACGGTTCCTGTGGAATGGGTATTGTAACTACCAGTCTGACAAAATCTGTTCAAGTTTGATAGTATCTCTCTAGATTTTTTTAATTTTGTGGACATGCTGCCAAACCTTTTATGACGTTATTCAAGACCTCTAATGCCTCCCCCCTCAGCCCTTTTGCAAGAAGCCTAGTCTGCCTATTAGGGTGCTCAGCAAGAGGCTTAGTCATAACAAAGTTTCTAAGCTCCCTTCCCCCCTCCAAACTATAGGCAACTACCCTCATTTGGTGGGTTACTGGTTTATTCTTAAGTTTTCTTCCCCTTGTTTTCTCATAAAATTAGATTTGTTTACACTCTCTTTGTCATCTTATTTTTCTTTCATACCACCTTACTGATCATTGTTAAAGTTATCTGGCAATACATGCTGCCATTTGCAAAACAATTCTTTAGATCATCAAGTAGACATTCTAAACCACAAATCCAATGTCACTCCTTGTTTTCAATAAGCTTGTAGATAATTACTTCCACAACCATGGCTACCAATTCTGCCATGTACACCGCGGAAACCTGCAACCACTATATTTTGGCCATTCCATCCAATATTGGCGACGATCTGCTCCTTTTATGTCTCGTTTTTTCAATCCAATCCAATACTATACTAACCAGCCGCAAACCTTGGAGGAATTGTTGCCCTCCCCACCTCTCCCATACTTAAATGTTGTCCCAGTAAGACCCAAACTTTCCCCTAGTACAACCTTATGGCTTGTTATAGGGGCCTTTGATATGTTGTTAGAAAGATTAAGTCCCAATTGATTTCTAGGGCATCCCTTCCAAATTTACTCACTGTAGCTAGGCCCCTGACATTCAGCATCATCAATTGGGCACTGGCAAACCCGTATAAAGATGGGCAGTCTTATTTCAGCTAGCTTAACCCTAAAAGTATGGGACACTAAACACAAAGCTCCAGAGCCTGAATTAGTCATCCAACAGTGGCTCCAGAAATATTATTCCTTGAGATGCTGGTATGCCTTTTGTATCTGTCCGTGTCCTATTAGGTGGTGTCCTTACATTACAAGCAACAACCATATGTTCAGCTTCACATAAAGTAGCCATCTCCTCTGTACTTGTTTCTATAACTGTCCATCTCGTAAAGTCATCTCTCTAGAACAACTCTTAAGTATCTTATTCACTGCATCATCCTCTACTTCTATTCCTCTTCTGGTTTTCCTATTAGCCGTAAATCCAATTGATATCATTTGCTTGTAAGTGGAAGACAAGCAACAGCTCAAGCCATCTTTATTCAAGTGCTTCTCTCATTCAGGCGAATAATTTTAAAAGTTGTATCCTTGCAGCTCAACATCTGACTTGCAAGTCTTTCATCTAGACCTTCATGTTCATGAATCCCAGAAAGGCATTATTTATAAAAATCTTAAAATGTAAGCCATAAACATAGCTTCAGAAGTGGTGAACTGCTTTGATCACCGCTAGTCACTCACACTCTGTAATCATGTAGTTAAGCTTTTCTCTGGTGAATGTCTTTAAGTAGAACTCGATTGGATGGTATACTCTTTCTTCATCCAGCTATGCAAAAATGGTACACGTACCCACATCTCTTGAATCTGTATAAAAGTAAAAGGTCTTCACAAAAGCTGGGTATACCGAGATCAGGGCTTCCTTTAGCTTCTTCTTTATATGGTTGAAAGCATCTTCTTGCTCTTGTTCCCAACTTAATATACTCCTTTGTTAAGTAGGTGCTTGAGCAGCTCAGCAACTGACCGCAAAGTTTGGCACACATTGACGGCAGTAACCCACCTTACTAAGAATAAGTGAACATCTTTCATGGACTTGGAGGAACTCATCTTGCCAATGGCTTCAACCTTCCCTTTCTGGGGCTTAATTCCTCTGCAATTCACTCCGTGTTTGATAAATTTTAACTAGCTCTTTATGAATAAGCACTTGCTTCCCTTAGTCTTGAGGCTATTCTCTCTTATCTGGGTGAAATTGTTCTTCAAATGTGTAAGGTGATCCAAGAATGTCTTGCTGAACAAATTGATACTATCCAAGTAAATAAAGCCACTTGTTATTTTTAGATCTTAAAATATCTGATCCATTACTCTTTTATTGTAGTTTGGGCGTTGCACAATCCCTGTGGCATACAGGTTGGTTTGAACAAGCCTAGCTAATGATATGTTCACACTTCTCCTTGTCTCCTGGTGACAGTTCCATCTGCTAGTACCTTCTTGCCAAGTCTATGACTGAAAAGTAGCGCAATGATATAAGTTGTTACAAGGCATTGTCAAAGCATAAAAGGGGATAATAATATTTCTTCACATATCATTCAAACTACAGTATTTCATAACTATGCGGTGAGTCCCATCCTTCTTTCTAATTAGCAGTTGAGGCGACGCACAGGTCCTCTTGGAAGGCATACCGAGCCTGTATCCATAATCTACTGTAATTCCTTTTAAGTGACTTATTCTTTGCTCCTCGAACAGCAGTATGGCTTTCATTAGAAGGAAATGGAGATACAAGTGTCAATCCAGTGAGCTCGTTCTTTGCACAAGCATAATCATTTGGTTGCTGCTGATTATATCCAAGTAGAGATCCAAAAGTTAATTTAGTTCATGTTCTTCCTGTGTGGGTGGCTCCTAATTCCTAATCTCTTCAATGCTATCAATGGTGTGAACTGCCTCAAGATCACATAGCAGTTAATTTTTGCTTTAGTAATGGTTCAACCCTTCTTGATCTTGATAGGGTGCTTTACAAATGTTTCCAGGAGGGATTTTGACTTCTTTTTTTATAAGGAGAATTGAAGCATTCAAAATCATTTAGGGATCCTGTCTTCTAACTCCTTTCTGACAGTCAAATTTTAAGCATCATCTGTTTAGGTATATTGTAATGATGTCAACCAATAATACTTTCTGTTCTCCTGGTATTAGTTCCATCTCTTCGCTTGCATACAAGGGCAAACCAGACTCCTCTTTTGTGGTCTGCGGCAACTGCTTTGTTATCTTTGTTTCAGGTATAGCTTACTAGATAGTTTTAATGATCTTTTTTAAACTAGGCATACTTGCTTCCTATGCTCCTACTTCTCTTTGTCTTGGAGCACAAGTGGCATCTGTAGTTGAGAAGACTTACAAAAATTTGATTAAAATTAATGATTCCTCCAAACTCACTATGAGTTGCGTTCCTATGAGGCAGTTGGAATGGTGTTCTCAAGCACCACAGCTGGAGTAAACAAGACCAAGTGATCAAATTTCCAAAGCAACACGGAATATTTATCTAGTTCTTTGGATGCCTCATGCCATCCAGTTCTGCTCTTAGTCTGCTAATTGATGTCTGGGGCAAAGTTCAATCTCTACATGGACTTGGACAAAGGTTTACTAGAGTGCTGATACAAGTACTGCAAATACTTTGACTTTAGGTATAGTGTCTCAATTTTTTGATGTTCTTACCAATAGTCATATCTGCGGTAAAAATGGCACTGACTGTCTGACTGAAATTTAATTCCTCAAGAAGGCAGGACTCCTTGCAATCCTCAGGTGACTTTCAATCCTCAATTTAAATCTTCTTAAACTTGGTATCCACAATATTTTTGCCATATGTGCTACTTTTAATGATATGAGTAAGCTTAGAAGCTTGAGCCAATTTATAATGTTTAATAGAATCAAGCTTCGCTTGGTTAAGTCTGGAACTGGTGGGAACATCCACTTCACTTGGTGCTCCTAAGGCATAGTATCCTGAATCAACCTGTGACACAGGCTCCTATTAATCAATTCCGTTGGTGTGGTGTAAAACTCAATTTACTAATCCTGTGACCTCCCTTTTAGGTTCTATTTAATTCTTACTTTATTTTGGGCAACTTCTCCAAGGGTATCTTTCTTTTGAAAGTTGTTACTTTTTAACTTGTTATAACTTAATTAATTCTGTTCACCTGGACAGTAAACCGTATCCATAGGCTTATCATTACTACTTTGAATAAAGTAAATGGCCTTTCTACTTGGATGCGTGGCTGATGGTTCTGATGGTTCTGGTTTCTTGAATCCAGCTTAAATGCTGCTTTAATGTCAACCAAAGTCTCCTTAATGGTCTTCTAAGATTCAGAGGGTAACAGCAAAAAGTCATGTACTTCAAGAGCTGTGGGTGTGATTTTTAGTGAACTAATCAAGATGATCATTGCAGTGACTAGATCCTGTGCTCCAATAATCCAAAGCTGTTGTGCCTTGAGTTAGAACTGGTTTGCTAGTTTACAATTTGATTTAGACTTCTCCATTCTTAAGGTGAGCAATTCTTGCTTCATATTTTGCGCTTCCAACTTAGCAATAAAAAATCTTTAACTTTATCACAAATGTGATTGGGGCAAAGTGTAGAACCAATCACTTCCGGTGCTTCTCAAGACATACATCCTTGTACATGACGAGCTTTTACTATTTCATTGGCTCAGTCCATGCTATTTTCATAAAACTGAAGAAATCTGGCTATATTTCACGCCAATAATTAACTTATTCTTTAAGTACAGGAATAAATCGGGATCTTCTTCAGGTTCATTATGATGTGTTGGATTTACTACAATCACTGGTGTATTAGTATTAGTGGTGTGTTCTTTCAAAGTATTTATGGTCTTAGAGATGGTAGACGTCACACTTACATGGTTTCCATGTCCTTATTAAAGTAATTCAATAATCATTGTGGCTTTCCTTATTAGAAGAGTTAAGTTTAAGCTCTGTAAAGTTTTATTGTTACACTACCCAAGAATGTCAGAACTTTGCCCTCTAGGCATAAAGAAAAGAATGTTTTGGATCAAAATCGGCCAAATGGGGGAATAATTAAACATTTACAAGTTTGCGACAATAATAAGATCAATTTAAGTAATAATAATGATTTTATTGGCCAAAAAGCCCTGGTCAATTCTTGGTGGAGCCCCGCGTATTGAGGTAACACTGTTATGATTACTAAATGGCAATCAGCATGAAGTTGGGAAGTTGAATTGCCCTGACCACGCGAGGGAACTGGGGAGTACATTGGAGATTTCTCCCCCAGCCACGTCCAGTTCTCTTCAAACACCTAAGCGGGGACCATCCCCTTTTATAGGCTTGGTGGAGGTCCCCCAAAGTGCAATAATTTTAGCTAATGGGGATTGGTTGAAATATTTTAAATTGTTACCCCATGGGTACGTATTGCCTAAAAATAATTCCCCATACATTATTCAGCCAAAGTGAACTGAGTTTTCTGAGCTTTGATAGACTAAATTCCCATATTTCCTAATTTGAATCATACTAAGCTGTTCTGAACTTACCATTGAATTTCCTTTGAACCTCGATACAGTTTAAATAATGAATGGTTAGATATTTAAGGGGTCATTTTTTCCTTTCCCATGCTTGCACTAATAAAGCATATACAGCCAGCTTTTTGTTTTATATGCTTTTAGCTTAATATAAAGAATTTGTGTGAGGAATTTAGCGGCTACAAGCACCAGTGAGCAACAAATTGCTGGATTTCCACAAAGTGGTGCTCACTATAGGGGGCTACCCTGTACACCAAAAAACAAACCAAAAATGGAGGCTTTTAAAGTGAGCAACCCTCCAACCCATCCCCTTTAATCAAGTTAAGAATAGTTGCCCTGGAAAAGCAACTCGCCAGTGCTTTATCTCGTCTTAAAGAGCTGGAGCAGCGCCCCTTAGTACCCCCTCTTAAAGACAAGTACACCCCTGGTGAAGGGAGTATTGCTTCCTTTTTCTATGTATATGAATCTGCCATGTATGGCGCAACTTATAAGCAAGAAGTAAACACATTCTTCCTTGCTTAAGTCGCTTGGCACAAGAGATGATAGTCCCTTATATGGACACTCTGCACACCTGGTAAGAGGAGTAGGAGGCTCTTTTTGGATAAATTCAGATCAAAGCAAAGTCTACACAAGGAAAAACATGCCTTTATGCGCCTTATCACGTATGAGGGCAAAAAGATCACTACCATTGCTGAGAAATTTTACCTTGTTGCTCAAATATTATCAACATCTAACATGCTAACCCTTGATGATGCTATCACAGCCATATTAACTGGGTTAGCTTCCTGACCCTCCTTAGTGAGGCATATAATCTCATTATTACACCACTTTAAAAACATTGGCGACATAAAAGAGGCCCTGTTTGATATTGTCAGTTCCATTCATGTGCAACGAATGATGCTGAGTTAAAACCTTCCTCTATAACCATTGAGGAGCTTTCACCTGTAGAACAGTTGGGGTTAGCCCACCTGTTCCTATCCTCCTTGTGAATCCTGCTCCCTGAGTGCGACTTCAAACAGATCTCACTCCCTCCTTTAGGTCTTTGCCCTATAATACAGCTAATACCGTGCTCCCACACAAGCTCACCAAAGCTGCTGTGACTTCCTCTCCTGCCAAGCCGTTGGTTGCACTCCCTAAGGCTACCCATCCTCATGTGGCCATCTCCTCTACCTCAATTGCAACCTTGATAGTTGTTGAGAATACCATTGGCGATAACCTGAGGGGGGTGACAATGACGTTGATTATTACATTTTGGGAGCACCCATGGAAGTTGAGGTTCCTGATTGTTTGAACGCTGGAGGAGTAGATGGGATCACCATACCTGAGGAAACGTACCACGCCAAATTCTAAGGTGTCCAAATGTTATTGACACTGCCAGCAATGGCGATCACCTCTTAGCTGGCTTGACTCAACCTCTTCAGCGGGTCCATACCTTGAAATCCATCCTGGATAAATACTTTGAGACTGCTAGCAAATTAACCTCCACTTTCTGGCTCAAGGAGGTCTTAGCTCTGTCGCTTAACTTTGGAGGAACATTCATTAAGGTTGAAGTGGTCATTCAAAAAGTCTGGGTAATGGCCATCCTGGATAATGCTCCCCAGTTAACGTAATCTCCACTAAGCTCATCAAAAAGATAAAGCCGACGCCTGACTTGGAATACAATCAACAGTTTAGTACCACTGGCCCAAACAACACTCATGCCATCAGGGCATACTTTTTACTTCTCATTCGAATTGGGAACCTTATTTTATCAGCCCTGCAATGGCCTTGGACAACAACACCTATGATATGCTCATAGGTACCCAGTTAATGATTGAGTGTGAGGTAATAATCAACATGAAGCAAGGTTTTATCTCATTACTCAGCTATGAAGTCCCTTTAATCTTATCCAATAATGAACCCAGTAATAATGATTACTCTTGCTTGGTTGTATATCCCTTTTCAGCTATGACTTTTCATTATTCCACCTCTGGGCGCAACACAAAAATAGTTCCCTATTCAGTGGATGCTAGGGACGGAATCCCTTTCTATGATGCAGATGAGGTCTTGATTAAGCCTTGTGAACAACAAGTGGTGTTACAAAAATCACGCTCCAAATCCCACACCACTGCTTGTTGCATGTCATGAATCTTGAGAGCGTTAGCCCCTTGGAGCCTTTGGTATTACCTGGGATACTAGACCTAGCTTACCAGAGGCCTATTACTATTCTGCTGGGAAACCTCACCGGCAAGGACATGGCTATAATAGAACACCAGGAGATTGGCAGAGGCTTACTAATCCCGGTAGAGGACATTGTACGTATTTATTTCATTATCTCTATGATGGATTTGGGCTTGCCCATAGACAACCTGGTATGTACCTTGCCAAAGCTCATATTTCGGATAAGCTGACCCCAAATGAGCAGGAAAAAGTCCATACTTTACTATATGAATATAGTGACATATTCTCCATGTTGGATAATGACTATGGCCATATGAAGGTCTGGTGCTACTCCATTGATGTGGGTGATGCCCGCCCTATTTAGTTAAAACTTTACCATAAGTCAAAGGTGGAAGAACAGCAGATAAGGACGGAGCTCCAGCAGTTACTAGACGTGGGGTTGCTATCTCCTTCACAAAGCCCCTGGTCATCCCCCTTTTGTTAATTAAAAAGAAAAATGGAGGCCATCAGATAGTCATGGACTACTGCAAGTTAAATAACATCACAGAAAAGGATAGTTATCCTATCCCCCTCATTGCTGATGCCCTGGCCCAACTCTCTGGCTCAAACTTCTTATCCGCCATGGACCTGGCTAGTTTCTATTTTGCAAATTAACCTTTTCCCTGAATACCAGGAGACGTGTGCTCTCATTTGTAGTGAGGGTCTCTTCCAACCCACCAGATTACCTTAAGGGTTGTGTAATGCACCTGCAACTTTCTAGCGTGCAATAGATCACATTATGAAGGACCTGAAGTTGACTTGTGTCATCATCTATCTTGATGACATCGAGGTGTTCTCAAGACCCTTCAACGAACAACTTGATCACCTGAAGGAGGTGTTTCAACGGTTACATAAGCCAAATATTAAGTTGAAACCCCCAAAGTGTACCTTCTTCCCTAAATAAATTGGATTTTCTTGGACACTACATTTTTCAAGAGGGAATCCAACCCATACAAGTTAAGGTTGAAGCGATTCTAAAAGTGCCTTCCCTAAAAAGTTACGAGATACTTAGGTGTTTCTAGGGATGATGGGGTAAAAACATCAGTTTATCCCCAAGTTCGCCAAGTTCAGCGAACCCCTCGTTTGCCTATTGACTAAGAACACACCTTTTCATTATGGATGCTGAACAGAAAGCCGATTTTGAGACGTTGAAGCAACTGCAATAGCAACGTCCTATACTGAGGCATCCCAATTAAAATAAACCGTTATTTTGTTTACTGATGCTTCAGACTATGCCGTTGGGGCCAACTTAGCCCAATCATATGAAAATGTTATAGATCATCCAGTATCTTTTTTATTTAACCGAGGCAAGCTGACCAGGAGACAGGCATTACTGAAATAAAGAAACGAACAACATGAAACCTGAATGGGGTCAACACTATCAAAGAAAGTTTTTCCACCTCCAGATCGGGATTCAAATTTTTCTGGTTACAACATGGGTAAGGTTTTCGTGTTATTAGACCTACTAACTGCCAATAGCTTCCTTTAGCTGGCACCCCAATCGATGTGCAAAGGGTGGGAATCAAACCCACAAAATTCAGGTTGGTAGCCATACGCCCTACCGACTCACCTTCCCACCCCAATCATCCAGTATCTTGTTTTCAGTAAGATGCTGTTAAAGGCGGAACGGAATTACAGTGTAATTGAGAAGGAGTGCCTTGCCGTTCTGTTAGCTGTGAATCCCTACCGCCCTTTTCTATATTTGACTACCTTCACTGTGGTTACGGACTACGCTTCCCTAAAATGATTACAAAATAAGAAGGATCCTACTGGCCAGTTAGCTCGCTAGTCTCTAAATCTTCAGCATTGTGACATGAAGATTGAACATTGTTCTGGGGCCCGTCACATGAATGTTGATGGGTTAGCTTGGCTGCCAGTCCTTCACTTGGATAATAGCAAGGCGGAGAGGTTATATGACCTCTTAATGACCCCCAATGAATAGGAGGATGAGGATGAGCCCATACAGAAGTCGTTAGCCTGGCACTCACAAAACATAAAGTGGAGAGGGGAAAATTGTACAAGCAGGTGGGGGAAAAATGGTTAGCTTACCTTTGGACTTTGGGACGTGTACCTGTTATTCTGGGAGCTCACTCCACCCTACATCATGGAGGAGCAAAGAAAACCTATGAGTGGATTAAGGAACGATACTATTGGGAAGGAATTATGGAAGCTATTGTTGTAGTCTTAGATGCCTGCCTCACATGTAAGAAGTAATTTGGTTTCAAAGCTAGATACCAGTATCAACCAACCACCCCTCAACAACCGTTCCACACCATCATCTTAGATGAAGTAGGTCCCCTCTCAAAGACTACTGGTGGAAATAAATTTATCTAGTAGCCATTGACCACTTTATTAAGTGGGTTGAAGCCGTGGCTCTTCCTGCCTAAACTACCAAGGCCACAGCTACGTTTTTACATCAAAACATTTTCACTCTTTATGGCTGACCCCAAATACTACTCTGCGACAATGGTAAAAACTTTACCTCTAGAGTAGTCAAAATCCTGGCCACTTAACACGGGAGCCCATCAACTTTTCTTGGGGCCATTTAATCCATCTACCAACGTGACAATGGACAGAGAAAATGGAACCTTGGTTTCAATCTTGTGTAAAATGGCATTCCCTGATTTAAATCATTGGGATCAATTCTTACCCAGTGCTCTTATGGCCTACTGGATTAGTTATCACCAGACTTTGAAATGTTCCCATTCTGAGTCTTGTATGGGCGGGAATCTGGAATACCTGCCTATTAGCTAAACATGTATTTTCCTCTAGAGTTGAGGAACCTGAGAAAGCCATGAGAAGATTGGCTCAGCTTATCAGCCAACTCCAAGCTGAGGCTATGACCAATCTAGCTAAAACGGTGACAAAAGAAGGGCAGGCTGCTAATGAGCTCCAAACCCCCTACTTACATTCTAAGTGTCTGACCTGGTCCTGTATTACCATAACTTCATCACTCCTCAAAGTGGTAAGCTTGGGACACTCTGGGAAGGCCTTTCATCATCACCTACAAGAGAAGTGCAGAGTACACTATCAAATCCTTGGCTATAGGGATCATCATTAACTAGGTACATGGCTGCTTCATATGGCCCTATTCTCACCCCTTAACATTCTTTAGGGGGTGATGTTAGAAATTTGCCCTCTAAGCTTAAAAAAGAATGTTTTAGGTCAAAATCGGCCAAAAGGGGGAATAGTTGGACATTTACAAGTTTGTGACAATAATAAGATCAATTTAAGTAATAATAATGATTTTATTGACCAAAAAGCCCTGGTCAATTCTTGGTGGAGCCCCGCGTATTGAGGTAACACTGTTATGATTACTAAATGGCAATTAGCATGAAGTTGGGAAGTTGAATTGCCCTGAACACGCGAGGGAACTGGGGAGTACATTGGAGATTTCTCCCCCAGCCACGTCCAGTTCTCTTCAAACATCTAAGCGGGGACCATCCCCTTTTATAGGCTTGGTGGAGGTCCCCCAAAGTGTAATAATTTTAGCTACCAGGATTGCTGAAATAATTTTAAATTGTTACCCCATGGGTATGTATTGCCTAAAAATATTTCCCCATCCATCATTCAGCCAAAGTAAAGTGAGTTTTCCGAGCTTTGATAGGCCGAATTCCCATATTTCCTAATTTGGATCATACTAAGCTGTTCTGAACTTACCATTGAATTCCCTTTAAACCTCAATACAGTTTAAATGCTGAATGGTAGATATTGAGATGTTCATTTTTTCCTTTCCCATGCTTGCACTAATAAAGCATATAAACCAGCTTTTTGTTTTATTTTGCGTTTAGCTTTATATAAAAAATGCATTTGTGGAATCCTGCGGCTACAAGCACCAGCGAGCAACAGCTTACTGGATTCCAAAAAAGAACTTTAGCTTATTTCTCACTTATTTCATATCCAGCTCCCAAGTTCTTTCCTGTTCTGGTGATCTGGCACTTATTAGATCAGTTGTCAAGATAGCTATACAAATCTTCAGTTCGTTGATTGATAGATAACCTTCAGGGATAAATCTTCAGCAAGTTCTTTTCCATGTTAGACTTCTATGGCATTGTCTTAGATATCTTTGCAATCGCTCAGTGGTGCCCCCATAGTGAGCACCAGTTATTACCAAAGTGTCCCGCTTGCTCAAAGGATGTGATAATTGAGGCTGAGCCATTGACAATATATCTTATTTGTTCACAGGGTGCGCTGCTAAGAAAAAAATATTCTTAGTATAATGTAACTGAGACCTTTCTCATTTCTTCAAGCATGTCTAACTGGGCTGAAGACTTGGAATTAAACATATTGGGATGCTCCAGAGACATCAGAACTCTCACGACCTCTGCAGATAACATGAAGGCTAAGCTGGAACCTTTCTTATTATAATTATATTTGTAATTATCAGCACCAAATAAAGATGCCACAATTTAGGCAGATTCTGTGAAAGACATTTCTTTAATGCTATGTCTATAAAAATTAATTTAGTATTTAATTTAGGGTGCTTAAAGTAGTACTCATTTACCAATTCAAATTTACTTATATTGTGATTATGTATCTGCCACTTGGTTTCAGGCTCAGAACAGTCTAATTCTTTGATCCCTTGGGATCTTTTGGGCTTCTTTATTAGATTGTATGAAACTCTGGCCTGCCTATAAATATGTGGTTGCTACTCTAAATGCTCCTAAAAATCTTGTGATCCTTGTGGCTGTCGCAGCTGCATGATTACATCAGTAGTCTCAATAGATGGAGCTTGCAAACTAATTGCTTCCTATTTTAGTAAAATTGGTATTTTTCAGATTTATACAAAATAGGGAACTCTCTTCACATAAGTTTATGGTAACTATCCTATCATAGGCAGTCAAGCCTGAGAGTATAAAAGATAGGTTCCTCTGAGGCCTCATCTGCAATATTGTATTTATAGTCATCTGGACTAATATTTTTTGAGACAGGTCCTCTGATTTTATCAGAATTTCTATATGCCCACGTTATCTGGCTTCATAAGATTATATAAATATCTGCTTATATACTGGGTAAAAAACTTTTAGTGGGTGTGGGAGTTATCATTTTAAGATACTATTGTTTAATGTAGATCAACATTTTTTTTTGCAATTTTTAAAAAACAAGCCAATTTTTTCACCACTGCCTCACCACACCAAATTACCAAATTTATGTCCTCAGATCCACCACCTGCTGCCCAAGTATGGGGCTGCGGTGCTCCACCCACTAGCGTTTTCCGCCAGGAAGGAAAACGCGTGCAGACAGGCTAATCCAGTCTGAAAAATACATCTGGCCACTATGTCCCTCCAAGGGACCTAGCACTGCACCTCGCACAAGCCCACCCAACCCACCCCCACCCCCTAGCCCTATCCCAATCCAATTTTCATTTTTGTCTCTGTGTTAAATATGGACGTCTCTTCCCATACGCCAACAAAGCAATAATTGAGCTGGCAACAGCCACTTTTTGCGCCAGCAGGGCTTATTGATTTCCGCCCTCACAAGGACTATTTTGATATTGGATTCCCACCAAAGAGGATGCAGCTGCTACAGCAGCTATGCCATTAATATACAAAAATACCCCATTACCACCAACCATACATGCCTCCCAGATTATACTACACTTGTGGTAACCTTTGCATACCTCCCCTCACACCTTCCCCCTCAAACACTTTTATGAGGAGTTGATGTCAGGGTTGTCCACTTATGGAAAAAACCCTATCCTCCAATTCATTATCCCAAGTGGTGCTGAACGCCTTGCGGCACCTTGGGAAATGGCCACCATTACCCCCACCAGCTGAATATGGCCCAGCTCATCCCACTGCGTGCCTATATACATCTGCACCCAACCATTTTTGGGCCTGCACTAACAACAATCGCACAATTTTACCCCTCTGCTATGAATTGGACCGTATGAAAAAAGCATGTCAATATAATTCACACCCTGTGAACACGGCCAACTCCACCCATGAGGCCACACCAACAGCATTTGAGTGAGGAATTTGGTAGCCATACCCCCACAGGCCATGCACTCAAATCAGAAGCAAAATCTAGTACTTTAAACCTAAGCTGGTTAATGCACACCCATGCCAACTTATTGGGTGCAGGCTTGGACCAATGTTTAATCCAGAAAAACTTACGCCCCAAAACCTACCCAACCAAAGTCACCTACCACCATATCTTCCCAAGTCAACCAAAATCCTTGGAACTTATTGAAGGAAGTGACCAAATCTGGTGAAATTGTCCCACCATTGAGTATTTAATTGATTTAGTATCTTATCTGAATTCAGATTTTGATACCGCAGCCCTGACCAACTGGTATGTCCCCAAACCCAAAGCCACCTTTTACCAAAGTGACCACCAGCTTGCTAAGGTCATGGTGGCTTCATCTGATAAACCCCATTTTTGAAAACTGAGTGCAAAATCTGTAATGGAACTTAAAAAAAAGGGATGCACCCCCTTGTTCCCCTCCAATTTTCCTCCTACCGCAAAAGGGAAAATCCAACACCTCTATGAAACTGCTACCACTACTGTCAAGCGTGTTGCTGAACTGGCATATTTCCTTATCCCTATGCACCACAATAGCCAATACTTTGAAATTAGAACAACTTCCTGACACCTGCATCCAGGATGAACACCATGTTGCCAAACTCATACAAGGCTTTGATCCAGGCCCAAATTGTTGAACTCAAAAACTATCTACTTCACCTCAACCCTCATCCCGCAGATACCTCAACCACCTTTCTCTCAGCATTGATCGCCTCTACAATGCTGAGCCTGATGATGATCTGAATGATCACCTATTCCCCTCCACCATGATAGTATAAGCGGCTCACTGCTATGCCACCTTGTAGGTAATTTCACATTTCTTTTTATGTCTCGCTGCCCAAAAAGGGCTGTTGATTCATGGTTTTTATTTTTTGGTTGGTTTAGTTTTTTGGAGTTTCAGTTTCAGTATTGTCTATTACCTGGTCGGCTTGCCTCAGTAGATAAATTGTTCGGTCTATATCCTTAAGAAATATCAACTAATCCACAGGGAACAATTCTGCCAGATCACTAATGTTTTGTTGAGGAGGATTCCCAACAATTAACAAGTTGTTTAATTATTGATTTAACTTTTTATAATTCTATAATCTTGCATAATTCTATTGGAGTTTGTTGACAATTGATTAATGTTATAGTGAAGTTACTGAGCTTTGACACCACTTTTTTGACAGCAACTTGCAGGTTAACCTTTTAGGCATCGTGACCTAATGTTAATGGCTAAAAGGTCACATTTCCTAAGAAGGTTGATAGCCTGATAAAGCTAATCCGCTAAGGTTGGAAGAGAGCGTTGGGACACGCTACCTTCAAATCCAACCCATGGTGGCTTTTTATCTAGTTGATGTTGGATATTGAGTAGATGGTTGGATGAACAGATGCCTCATTTTGTCATTGAGTAATTTCTAGAGGGTCAATCCATTGGCAACAACTTCCGTTTCCTATTGGGGCACCAACAGAAGAGTTGGGCGCCAGATTTTACTAAATATTTCCTTGATTTTTTTAAATATAAATCATATCAATTGAGAATAAAATTGAAAGTATCATATATATCTAGCCTGTTATACATTTTGGTATTTTTACTTTTGTATTAGAGTTAAAATTAGTGATCCTTTGGATAGATATAGCTTTTCAAGTCTTTGACAAGCTCCTGCGTTAAGAGAGTAATAGAGAAGTTCCCTAAGAAATACTGAACCTACTAACACTAGGTTAAGTTCTATATGATCCAGAATTTTGCCAACTCCAGAGGAAGAATTGAAGGGCTAGGACTACCTTATTGTCTGGAAATATTTAAGTCTCTTACATTTTAACCTACTGATATTAGGTTTGGTTCCAGTGAAAGTATAATGCAAGTACCTCCTCAGTTGGTTGAAGGAAGGTTTCCAGTACTTGTTCTGAGGAGAAAATGAGCAGAATTGATATATCATTGTTGTGAAAATCTCATCTAGATACTAGTCTTCATACTAGTATCACCCACCCACACATAAAATCATGATATAATAATTATTTATTGATTGCACACATCAGAACCTGTGAAGTAGAAGAAAAAGTTTAAATTTGGTGCTCACTCCAGGGGTAGTTGAGTAAATCAGATTTGAAAGTTAACAGATGTCATGATGGCCAATGGGTAAATATTTGTAGCTAGGGGGTATATAAAAGTCTTGATCACCGGGAATTTTATGCCCTTAAAAGCCTAAATAAGGGGTTATAGACTTCAAAAAAATTGATTGCTGACTATTTTTTGGACTCAATCTTTGTTTGGGACAGCTAGATCATTAGTACCTTTTTCTATCAAATTGGGGATAATCAAAAAGGTTTCTTCTATAGGTTGAGAAATTAACCTATTAGTTGGGCATTTCAAAACAACCATGTTCTCCCTGCACTACCTATAAAAACCTCTTATAAGAGTTAGTATAGTAAGTGAATATTTTTTGTAAGTTATTGAGGGGAAGGGCTAATACTTAGTTCTCATCCAACAAATGTGCCTGATCATATTGGGTAGTAAGGGTTGATTATAGGCTTATGCCCCTTTTTCTATCTGAAAATATGGGTTGTCAAGAAGCGTGATGATAATAATAAGACTGTATGAAACTCAGGATGAGGACATCCAAAGAACCATCAAGAATACCTCTGGTACAGCCATCCATATTGAGGAATACACAGAAACTAGGGTAACTGCAAACACCAGCCATGGATTACCAAAATTGGGAATCATCCCACTAAATGTACAGTGAACTTCCTAAACTCACAAATAAAATAAAAATTAACGAAGAACTTTTATTTAAACTACAAGTGAAAAGTGGAAAATGTGTAGTGACAATGGAACCTGTCAGGGTCCGCTGCCTTATAAACTCACTAACATAGTGAACTAGGACTTTTCTTTCTCGTTGCAAACACTTTTGCAACCCATTCAATTCAAGAATAAATCTAGTTTGATAATCTCATAGAGGGGATTAGTCTGCGCCCATGTCTGGGAGCAGTTGGGCAAGCAAGGCAAGAGGAGCAGGCGGAAGGCCCGCGGCCTCTAACGTTCAAAAACGCCCCGGAGAATCCGGCGGAATAGATAAAATCTAAAAAAACTGGCGGTCACAATTTCCCCGGAGATACTCGCGTGGCAAGCACAATGCAACCAGTACATCAATACGCCACATTCCCAGCCACTTTCATCGGTGGAATTTGGAGTCCATGTGTATCTGGACATCCAAAAAATGGCCCTATGGGAAAAATTTTGTGAAGATGTACACAAAATTTTCCTGACTGTGGTATACGTTGCACCTCACTCCATGTCGCGCGGTTGGCTGGACCTAGGTTTTGAAAGCAAAATAGCAGCAGATGAGGCTGCAGCGGTGCGCGTAGTGGTCGACCTCCCCAAAGGGCAACGGGTTGTCAAAACTAAACGCACCAGATGGACAAAATCAAACCAAATTTTCCTCACGTTTGACTTTTTGCCTACTACAGTAAAACGTGACATTTTGGAGCAACACCTGAAAGATGGTCTCGCCATATACGGCGAAATACAATCTTTCAAAATGCAACGTTTCACGCTGATGCCACACCTGTGCACCAGCAAAGCCATCACAGTTCTGACCCCAACTGAGGAGATCGCGAAGGACCTAACCCAGATCCCGCACTCCACCTTTATTGATATTGCAGGGCACACCACCCACCCATTCCGGGTAACCGTGGACAGCGCGCCCCCCATTTGCACCCACTGTGACGCGTTCAGCCATAAGGCACATGTGTGCCCCATTAAAGAGGGCGTTACATTCCAAGAGCACCCCTCGGCGGCCATGGCCAGTGGAGAGGCGCACTACGAACCAACCACAAGCACCAAAGAGGCTTTCCCGTGGGGAGCACAAGGCTGCTACCTATTGGTAAAGCCCATCTCCCCGCAGGAGCGGAAGAAGGCCAAGCAGGCCCATAGGACTGCAGCCAAGGAAGCAGCCAAGGTCACCACCACCATCCCACACTCATAACGCCAGGAGGACATGGAGACCTTCACGGCAGAAGCAACTTGGGAATCCATCACCCAATCAGATTGGGAGGCCCAAGCCAAATGGGCCACTCAATCTGAGGATCCGATGGGAGATTCGATCTCACCCAATCGCTGCACCCAAGCCCCGGTTGAAACCAACTTGGGACCTATCCCAACCAAAAAAGATTTTTTTGCCCCACTCGATGGTGCACCAAACTTATCCGCACCGCAAAAAATTCGTCCGACGTTGGGAAAACAAAAAGCAAAGGCCAAAGCCAATGCGACTCTTTCTGCAAAAATTAACAAAAACCCCGATAGCATTGCTGCTAATACCCATGCTGCTGTGAAAGCCTGTGGGGACCTGGAAGAGGCTGGTGGGCCAGGGGGCCCACCCCCTCGCACCTAAGGTACAATGGGGGAAACCTTCACTCTAGGGACGCTGAATATTGCCAGACTCAAGGCCTCCCCATCCCGGGCTAGGAAACTGAGTTTTTTACAAAATAATTTACCCGTGGATATCCTGGCCATCCAGGAAACCCACTGTCCACAAGGTTCCGAGGATGCTTGGAAAACAATGCTCCTACCATCCCTATCCTTTTGGTCAAAGCACTGTGGGGTGCTAATTCAGAAAAACAATTTTTTCTGATTTACATCTTCAGAAACATTCCTAAATGACCGAGTGCTCGTTGTCACCTTCTCATGGGCTGATGTTGCACACACAATTGTCAACTTTACACCCCAAACGGTGCACAAGAGCGTCGGGAATTTTTCTTGTCAGTCAAATCCCTCCCGCTACCCCCCAATTCTTTCCTAATTGGCGACATGAACTGTTGGCTAACCTCACCAACGGACCGGTGGCTGCCCTCACCCCACGCCCCACAGGGTCACATAGAACTACGCGTTCTAAAAGCCACCCTTGGGTTAATGGATGCGCTGCCGCGACATGCCCCCCTGCTCGAAAACATGATGCGTCCCCACATCCACAATGGCCAATTAAGGTCCATGACCTGCATTGACCTTATTCTAGCGCCAGCGAAATTCCAACCCCACATCTCCCACTTCAAAACAACGAAAATGGAATTCTCCGACCACCGACTGGTCTCAATAACATACCACTTACCCGTCACAGTTGCAAAGGCCCCACATTGGTGCAAAATCCGCCCCCCAGAGCTAGCGTCGCCAGGATTTTCCACATGGGTGGAAGAGGCAACTTTGGCAAAATTGTTTGTTGCACCGTTTTGTGCGGACCCCATTTCCACATGGGCAACTTTCAAAAAAGACACCATCTGCCACTATTGCCATCTCTCATCCAGACGCTCATGAGCCACATCGGCAGTTATATCACGTGCGCTGGCGGAATTGGCCCACTTGGAGTCCAACATTCCAGCCTCAGGATATAGCCCTGCATGGGGCCAGAAGTGGGCGGAGGCAGCAGCCCACCTCAACGCACTTGAAAGGCAACACAAACATCGGGTTTGTGTCCAATACAGGGCCACACGCATCACTAAAGGTGACAAGTGCACCGCATACTTCTTCAAAAAATTTTTTGCACCATGCCAGAGCGTGGCCTGCACACAGATGTGAAGATCAGATAATTCTATTGTGGACACACCGGCTGAAGTGGCAATCAAAATGCAAAGATATTACTCCGAGTTATACCGAGCTGAACCAATTCAGCCGGCCAAAATGGCGGAATTTCTTGACAGAGCTCATATCCGCACCATTTTCTGATACCCAGAAATAATGAATTTAATTACTCCGAATGAATTATGGACTACCATTCGCGGTGCGCCAAACTGAAAATGCCCAGGCCCAGATGGCATTCCATATGAGTTCTACAAAAAATATTTTAAATACATATCCCCATTGCTGCTAGCCTCACTCAACCAAAGCCTGTTGGAAATGCGCCTCCTACCAGGAGGACATGAGGCTTTTACAGTCACACTCTTCAAGAAAGGGAATAGGCTAGACCTAGCCAACTGGCACCCCATTTCTCTAACAAACACAGACACCAAAATTTTAACAAAAATCATGGCTAACCGTTTAGGGACTGTAGCATCTGCCACCATCTCTCCAGAACAATTCGGTTTCATCCCCAGAAGGTCAATTTGGGATAACGTGCATTCTGTGGCTAATGTGTGTCAGTCCACAGCCTCTGGGGCACTTGTATTCTTGGACCAACAAAAGGCCTATGATAGAGTAAACTGGGAATACCTTAGGGCCTGCCTCCAACAATTCCGCCTACCTCCCCGCTTCATTAACTGGGTGATGCTGCTCACGGAATCTGCAACAATGGCTATGCGCGGCCCAGGTTTCCTAACGGATGTAGTCCATCCTCAAAGGGGCCTGCGACAAGGGGACCCCCTGAGCCCACTCTTATACAACTTCAGCCTTGACCCACTACTGCGAAATGTGAATGCCCAACTCACTGGGGTCCATGTGCCAGGCCAAACCCCAGTCAAGATGATGGCATTTGCAGATGATTGCATGGTGGGGGTGTCTAATAATAAAGATGCACGCGCGCTTGAAGCCCTCATCCAGGAATATTCCTGGGTAAGCAACGCGGCACTAAACGCCTCCAGAACCGAAATCTTCCTCCTTAGTCGGTTTCAGAACTGCTGGGCCCCAGCAAGTAGTTCCCAACCCAGCCCAGCTGCTCGCCCAAGTCCACGCCTTACTAACTCAAAACACACCGCTCCACTGGTGCTCCCCTTTGTGCCACGACCTACCATAGGACCGGTACGCCATCTGGGCGTGTGGTTGGAGGCAGGAGGATACGCGTCAGCAGTAATGGAGGGCATATACTGGACAACGTGACGAAGCGAATCGCCTCTCTCAGAGCCCACCCTACTACCCTCACTGGCAGGGTTGTTCTTGCCAACTCTATGCTCCTATCCAAAGTCTGGTTTGGAGCCCACGCCATCCCCTTCTCCCCAAGCTTCTTCAAATCCCTGTATGCTTTGCTACAAGGTTGGCTTTGGTCAGGCCGCCCTCCACCAGTACGGCTAGAGGTCATGTTTGGCCCTCATCATCATGGTGGCATGGGCCTACTTGACTTCAAAGCCCATGCCGCCAAGATCCTAGGCACCTGGATTGCGGCCGTCACTGCTCCTACACTCCCATCCCAACACTGGTCCCACGCGGCCCGCTCCAACTTCTCACGAGCCTTGGGCCTCAACAATCCATCAAACCCCCACTCCCTGATGAAATACCTCGCAACACACACATCAGCCACAGGTCCTCACGGGACCAAAACCCACTACAAACGAATCCTACTCTCCATGCGAAGCGCAGAGTGGAGAATTCGTATTAGTGGACATACAACCCAAAGAGGCCGCCCCTCTCCTCAGTTCACACAAGAGGTACAGGGGCTACCCATCCATGATGGCGTGATCCCCACTCGACCCCAAGTCCTATCCAGGGTGGACTACCTGGACATGATGGACATCCCTTATTCCACTGAGACCCAAAAGACTATCTGGAAATACGCACACCATCCTCTGTTGCAGCCTCAAGTCCGTTCCCATGTGTGGCGCTGCCTGAGGCGGGTGTATCGTACAGCTGAGCGCTCTAATGCTTTACACTCATCCTGTGTCGTGTGTGGCCAGTATGGAACGCTTTTTCACCGCCTGGAGAAGTGCCCCACCTCTAAAGTAATATGGCGCGAAGTCCAACGTCTGCTAGACCAGGATCAAACACATCCCTTCAGTCTGTCAAGAGATATGTTTGCTTCATCAATGGCCTCCCCCTCCCACCCTCCCTTCGTGCTCTGGTGGTTGCAATCGCCATGTGGACTATCCACACGATTGTCTTGGATGCCATCGCCAGATCCATCCCCACCCTCCCTGAAGCTGTCCACAGATTCCGGTCTCATTTGGTGGATCACTTTCAAGCGTGGATGTTTGGATATCTCCCACCACGTCGCCGGCAGCTGGTCTCCTCCTGGTTCCCAGTCTGGTTCATCAAATCAGACCCCTTCCTCCACACGTGCTCAATAGTGGCTACGCCTACTACACACGTTCCCTCCCCCTTCCCATAAGTGGCGTTCCCGCTGGCAACAAGAGATAGCATCGCTTCTCTGGGGTGCCTCACCTGGTACTGAGTTTTGTCTCGTCTGAGTCATATTCGGAAGTGTCCGTCCCATGGTTGGCCTTCCCCGCAATAAATTTATAATTTAAAATTTAAAACATAGTGAACTAGGACAGATTTATTCACTGTAATGAATAAATTAGCCATTTGGCTTAGGCGGATTGACATCTAAACTCTTACTATTCCAGATCAACCTCATCCCAGCCAGCTGACTTAAGCTTAAATTTTGCTACCAAATTTACCTCCTGGCATAATTTAGCTTAGTGGATCAGCAACCTTTCATCCAGTGGATGACTGGGTGCGCCTATGGCCAATCCATATAAGGGCGGTCCCATTGAGTAGGTAAGGGGTTTATTTCCCTTACCTGTCATAGGACAGGCTCAAGATTTCTGGCAACTGAGGAGAATGGCGGTTGGGTTTTCTAAGTCCAAAAATTGATTTATTTTATTTTTTCCAGATATTGATATAATTTTATTGGTGGAACTTGAACCATTGGAGACAACCTCTTGTGAGTGAAAATAGCTGTCAACACTCTTCTGTAAATGTCCCCTAGTCACCTCCACTTCCCAATACAAACTCCAGATTTTTCTGGACTAATCATGGGTAGTTTGCATAGAGGGAGATGCGCAATTTTTAGGGGTACGCAACCACCCACCTCTCATCTACCACATGGGCTAAGTCACCCATGGTGAAAAGAGGCATGGCTGCTGGCTTTCTCCTTTTTTAGTCCAAAATGAGAATTTCTTCTGATTAAACCACAGAGTTACTCCTCAAGCTTACATCATCCATCCCTTTTTTGAGTTAGGGGAGCACCCTCAATAGGAACTTGGGTAAGTGCCATATTTATTGTGCGCCTTTTAGGAACTTGATTGCCAAGATGGAGTCAACCTTCTGGGGAGGACAGGGAGCATCTGGGTGTGACGTGGAAGGCTCTACCAACACATGGCAATTGTCACATTCATGGGCATCAATTTAGCTGTTCTCATATGAATGGAATCCCTCCCAAGCCATCATATCCTGCATTAAGAGATGCAATTGGCGTGAAACTAGAGTGGCCTTCACCTCCACCTCGCTGAGTTTTCAATCAGACAAGTTCAGGCTCAATGGGCTGCGTGCCCCTAAATGGCAACAACAAGGGATCATGGGAGATGGGGTGTTGATTATAATGATTTTGGAGACCCAAATGAAAGGCCCAGATACTCAAACTCTCTTTGACACGTGAGGGCCCAAGTGCTTGCTTGAGAACTTCTGCAAGGGAATTCATATGCATCAGCTCATATTGAGCATGAAGAATAAACCCACCTTTATCTCATGGGTGGTGAGGCATTTATGATCCGTGAACCGCCTTTTAATCATTGCTTGTTTTTGTCAGATGTTCTCAAATCAGAGATTAAGTATTCTGGATCTGCTGAAGATGTTCTTCAGTGGCAGGCACCTCAGGTGAAAGGAGGAACACATCAGGAATAAGGGGTTGTGCTTCAGGGTGGCTTATATGGGGTAACCCTAAATGACAAATGAATAACATTGTTTTACAAATACTGCACCAGGGGAAGGTCAGCGGCCCAGGTATCCTGCATGGAAGAGGCATAACAATGGAGGTACTGCTAGAGGATCTTATTGACCCTATCAGTTTGACCCTCCAACTGAGGATGGTACACCGTGGAATGGAACAGCTTGATTTTCAACTGACCCAACAATGCATCCCAAAAAGTGGCTGGTAAACTGAGGCCTTCGGTCACTTACCACCTCCTGGGGTAAGCCAAATATAGAGAAATCGTGGAAACTGAATATTTATTCAAGGCAAGCCAACCAGGGGGACGGACATTACCAAAAAAGATAAAGAAAGAAAGCATTGACATGAAACCTGAGAAGGGTCAACTCCATCAAAGAAAGTTTTCTACCTCCATGTTGACTCAGATTTTTCTGGTTACGTCATGGGTAAGGGTTTCATGTTATTAAAATATACTAACCGCCAATAGCTTCTTTTGGCTGGCACCCTGATCAATGTCCAATGGGCGGGAATTGAACCTGCAACCTTCAAGTTGGTATCCATATTTACTAACAACTCGCATTTCACCCCCTAAAATGTGGAAAATGAAGATCTGAGCTGTTGCCTTTGAGGTAGCAGCTGTTGTTAAGATTTAAGGGGTTTTCCTTTGTATTGTTCAAATCAATATGCCCTAAATGTTTAACAGCACAGTTTTAAATGTGCAAGATTTGCATTATCTGAAAGTAGATGATAGTTGATTGATAAAAGTATGAAGACTATTATATGTAGTTGAATAGATAAACAGTTCTGGTCCAATGCTTGACCTGTATTTCTTCACGAAATACTCTTGATGTCTTCAGTAGGGACTTATACCCTTATCTGCCTAACTTGAACCAAACTCAGAATTCTAGTTTATGGCCTTTCCTCTGGTCTGCGGAGTCTTTAGCAATTCCTATCTAAGCTCAGCTTCTCTTCTAAAGGATTCTTGATCCTTACTCTTTATACTACAAAAGAGTCCTCAATTATGCCTACAACAACAATACTTTACTGTAGATGAATAGAAATTAAAACTAAAATTTAGCTTTTCTATCTCTTGAAATCTTTAATTATTAATGTGAATTGTTAGGGAATTTGGCTCCCAACCCTCAGTTGGCGCAGCCATGAAACATCAGCTGTTGCCATTGAACTTCCCTCTGATGTATCACTGGCGATGGTCTTCTCCATCTAGCTAGGATTCCTCCGTCAGACATTTTCAAGACCTAAAATGAAAAAAGCCAGAAAACGTGTCCCTAACATATCTAACTCAATCACAGCGAACCAACCATGTTTGTTGAGCAACCTGCTTAGATAATTGGAATCTTTAATCATTATGGCAGGTAAAAACCAACTGATTGATTTGCTAGTTGCAGGAAGCATCATTCACCTCGCAACTTGATCCTTAAATTCCCAATTAGTTGGTGATGAAACCTGATTGATCTCAATCATTACACCTGATAGTTAATCATTGATCAACTATCAGATGACCCATTTTGTTGGCAACTCTTCCCACAAGACCTTAAGCAAGCACCCGGATCAATCCCTGACAGATCCAATCCTGGCGAATTGCCTAAAATTCCCAAGCATTATTAACCTTAAATTTGGGGTCAACCGATATCCAATTCACTCGCCATAGGGAATTATCCCCTAGCTTTCTTGGTAATCTAGATAGCTGGAAAGATGGGCTAAAATCTCAACACATCCCTCCTCCTGACTAGATTTCCAGCAAGAAAAGGATTGGGATAGAAGAATACCACCTTGGACACCAGGTGAAATATCTATCAGTTTCTAGTGGAGCACAGTCAATCTGCACTCAACCGTGCTCAGGACAACCTTCAGCATGCAATTCTCTTCCTCTTCCTCCTTGCTACCGCCTCCACAGAGTGAAGTCCCCACACCCTCTGTCATGCCAGGCTGATTGATTTACTCATGACTATGCTAGTCCCACGTTCCAGTTTTCCCCCAGTCAGGGCATATGACCCGCTGTTATATTCAGGATTCTTGGTCCAACATCCTCGATTTCCTGATCTTCTTCCTTGTCCTTGACAGGAGGTCACTGCCATCTATGTTCGTTTCATGTCACAAATAAGAATGTTTATTTAAGTTTGCTCTTGCTGCTTTTTTTAATAACTTCTTGGCTCTTATCATACTTAATTCTTCTCTGAAGAGCTTATCTCATTACTTTTGAGATTAATTTCTCCAAGATTAGAGCTTAATTGATACCAAAGTTTATAATGTAGACTAATATAAAAAGTCCGCCATCCCTCCTATCATCAAGCTCATATGTCAAATTTGGAATCTCAGTACCAGCAACTGCTTGACAGCATGTCTGTTAAAGATGCTCGGCTCTTCCAACTGATGAGTCAATCTGCACAACTAAATCTCTTCTATGATCCCCTAAAACTCATACTCTCAGTCAAGTACCAATAGCCGGTCCTTCCATGGAACTGCTGAAAATGGTATCCAACCCTGATAAAACCAGATTTGAGATTTTCTTGAATGACTTGTGACCAATCCTTTCCCTGTCATTGTTTCCTAAATTAGATTTTGATACTCTCTGGATTCAGCTCCTTTCACAGATACTCCTACAATCATCATCAAACCTCCTGAATCAATACCATATGATCTTGATTGATCATTCCTCACTGGTTCTGGCTTGCTTCTGGAGTTCCTTTTCTGACTCAACCAGTTTATAAAACCAGCTGCTCTGTCAACCAAACTAGCCATCAGAAACTGAAAAAAATTTTATCCCCTATGAAATAATGAGGATCTGAGTAACTGAGGCTCTGTCCATAGCTAAGAACACCATCCAATCTTAAAAACTCTTAGAGACATTTTAGCCTATGCCCTTCATTTTAACAGTCAAGTTCTTCAAAATTAAGACATGAAGCTTCCAGCCTCTCCCAGCTTCCATCGCTCATTCTGTTTTCACTTCCAAGAAGCATGTAGTCATCATCTGCATGAATGCCATCCGCTCCCTGCATGACTATATAATTTCTGGCACATCCCATCAGTACCTTACCCTGATGGCTTTTATTGGGGGCATGATTTGGCAACCCCCACCTAGTATCCCTTGCACAATGCTGGCTCATATGTCCAATGTTCTTGACAAAGACCATCAGCAAGCTCTCAAGACCAATAATCCAGCTTAGTGCCATATTGGGATTACTCAGGGTTATTCGCTGACTGCCTCTTCTTATTATGTTGCTTCCCTCCCCGCTCTGGGTTATCACAAGTGGCAAGTACCTACTTCTCAATTTCTCTCCCCCTCGTTACATTCTCTCAGGGATCAGCCTCTGCTCAACAAACTTGGATTTGAGTAGGTTTAGCCCTTGTTAGCATCCAATCTCACATGGATTTTAATGGTTTGTTCACTCCTACTGTGGTATATCCTCCCTCCCCCAAAAAGGTGACATAGACAGAATCATCCCTGAGTCAAGGATAACCAATAAAAAAAAATATATCTCTTTCATTGCGTTTTTAATGTTTTTTCCCTATATTTTTATCAATCTTGGATTTTTTTCTTCTTTTTTATATGGGAAATGATATTCACTCAGTTCATCAGTCCATCTTTTTCATTTATTACCCTGTTGTGATTTGGGCCTACTTGGGATGGCCTGTTCTTCTGCGGTAAGGCGGAGCCTTGAACGTCTATTGTATGGAGACAATAGAATAGACGGTGACTATAGTTAAGATATAACTCCTTGGTAATTACATTTGAAGCCATATTCTTATGTCGTTACTTAGTCAATGGCATGCTGCCCTAATCCTTCTGATCCCAAGTAAATTCTCGACTTAATATAATGTAAAGTATTAAATATAAATAAGCTTATATATTAGACTATAAACTTGTGGTAATAGTTGATTATAGTTTATTAGTATCAATTTGGGATAGTTTATAGGGCTTGATATTCACCACATCTTACCCATGATGCCTCATTTTCAATGGCACTTGGTCAGAGAAAGTAATAAGTTTGTTTGAGGGTCTACAATCCATTTGACTCAGGACATCTCAAACGCCTCAGAGTTGGTTTCAAACTCAGAAATATTTCAAGATAGAATTTCTAACGCGTCTGCAAATAGCTGACCCAATGCTCTTCTCAAGCAATCAGCAGCACATACCAAGGCGAACTGTACCATTAATTAGTAATTAATTTTATTGAAAACTTAATCAACATTTAAAACTAATTTTGACATAGACCAAAAAGCCCACATGCCCGAGTCATCCAGTCAACTATTATTTTAAGTCTGACCAAACCAACAAAGCCCTCAAGCCCATGTCATCATAGTCAAATATTATTAAGTGGAATTGTTATGCTGCAGATCTCAAGCTTTGCATAAGCTTAAGATATTCCTGATCCATAATCACTGATATGTGATATGATCCATAATAAATTAAGCATGTTAACATTATTATGTCCCTATCAAATATCTGACAATTAGATCCAGTCAGCAACTCAGCACTTCCCCCTTGACTGGATATAAGCAGTGGTTACCCTTTTCTCTGGTTCACAATATCTAACTTTTTACCATCTAGTACTAAAAAAACAATATCTAACTTTTTGCGCTCATCAAAATACAATTAATGCATTTATAGTCTTTCTGCCACAGACAGACGAGTATTCTTAAGACTAAGCAAGTCTATGAAGCGCACATTTGTTGACTTAGGCGTGTTGCCCGCAATTTCTCAACCTGAATCAACCAGCTACGCTTCCACAGTACCCAAGAGTTTGGCTTCACACCCCTTTGTGACTTCACAAATCATTGATGAACCTGAGCAGGCCCCCTAGGCTTCTAGTACTGCCATTGAACATCTCAATGGGTCAAACAGGATCCTCCTTCAACTCTCTCTTAGAATCTTTGGGCTTCTGAAGCTGATTAACCCCAAGAAACCCTTATCTGGTTTTAATTCTCTTTGGATGGGGATCTCCTTCCTGACTTCTTGTTTGCCCTTTTTTATGTCTTCCCTTCCAACAATCTTGTTTCCTCCTTACATGTGGTCAGTGTGGCTTTGTTGGGTTTTTAGCTTGATTTGATGTCAGGGCTTATAAGTGATTACTTGTCATCCATACTTGCTAACAGCCCTGAGGTTGCCTCATACAATAATTATGAGGCTAATCAGGCTATTGTTTTCGCTAACTTGGTTTCTAGGCTTTGATGCAAACCCACTTCAGTGCATATGGATTTACACGTCCTGTTGGGCCTTAGGACTCAGATTTCCAAAGATTGGCACATCCTGGTGTTATATAGAGCCCTTTGCAGAAGCCTGGTGAAAGAGATTACCAAAAAATACATCCCATAGATGACTCTTCTGAGTGCAAGCGTTTGCTTCCCTTCTTCCTCGCTCCCCACTGATACCGTGCACAACATGCACAGGGTTTTAGATGAAGCCCATTCACAGATGTTTCGTGTGTAAGTGTTCCTCCCCCTGTTTACCCCTGCCTTAAAAGCCTTCTTTCCAACTGTAGCTTCCTTTCTGTGGCATTTACTCCCAAATCAAACATTTCCTACCTATTCCAAAGTCCCTTCTAATGGTCTTTCCCTTTGGTTTGATGGACTTTCTTAAGACAACAAGGCCAGCATGCCTGGTGCTGAACCTTTTTGGGTTTAGCACATCTCTGACAAAGTCTGGATTGTTGAAATTGTATGAGATTCAGATTTTTTTAATCCTGCTACAGGCTTCCCCAGTTTGATCTCACTCTTTTCCCCCTCCCAAAGAAGGGTTACCTAGTTCCAGTAATGATGAGGCACAAATCTCCAAATAAAATATATGTTTTTTCTATTTTCTATCTTTTATTATTATTATTATTATTATTATTATTAACCATTTCTTTTTACTATTTCTCTCTTTTTTATTTTTTCATTATTCTTTATGATATGGATGAAGGAACTTAGTGTATACTTAATTCACAACCCAGCCGCCTTGATCCTTAATGGTATAAACATCTTTGGATGATTTCTCCAATACAATAAATGGACCTTTCCAAAGCGAGGCAAGTTTGTGTGAATGGCCTGCACTATTAGTGTCACAATATACTACTAAGTCTCCTTCTTTAAATTTAGTCACTTTAGATTGGTTAGCGCTGTCATAGCTCTTCTGACTAGACTTTTGACTAATCACGTTTTGATAGGCTTCAGATTGCAACTTGATTAAGGTCTTTACTAGTTTAACATAAAATTTTGGGCTAATTGCTTCAGCTGAACTGAGTATGGAATATAATAATGGAGGCAGAGTGGGCTGTCTACCATACAGAAGTCAAAACAAAGAGTGTCCTGTACTGCTGTGGTGTCCGATATTGTATGCAAATATTGTAGCACTAATGAAGATAGCCATTGTGAAGGCGCTAAGGCTGCGTTTTTGCATAAAATGCCGACTAGAGTGCCATTCACTCGCTCTACCATACCATTAGTCTCAGGATGGTATAGTGCTGACAACACTCCTTTGATAGACATCAACTCATTTAACCGTTGTACCATCTGAGCAGTAAAATTCATGCCATTATCTGTCAAGATCTTCTGGGGGCATCCATGCTTATAGATTATATGGTCCATAATGAACTTGGCATTAGTTAGTGCCCTGGCGTCTCAAATTTCTTTTGCTTCCACCCATTATGTTAGATGGTCAATAGCAACAATTATGTATTTTTTGCCTAGGCTACACACAGGCAAAGGGCCAACTACATCAATTGACACGGTATGCCAGGCCAGTCAGGTTTGATTAAACGATATTTCACATCTGAATTCATATTTTTTAATCTGGCAAGAAAGACATTCGTCAAGTACATTTTAAATATCGACTCTCATGGAATCCAAGTAGTAATTTGACCAAATTAATTCCATTGTTTTGGTCAATCCTCCATGCCCTATGGCCTTGTGTTCTTATGTAATAATCTCCATTCAGTCAGAAGGTTTTGGGAAAATTTGATGCTGCCCATCGGGCTTGAGCTTGTATAAAACACCATTCCAATATTTAATGTCAGTTAATGCTTTTTCAATCACTTTTTGCACTTCATGTGGCTCATCTCCATATTTCCATGTAATCATCTTTTCATGAAGCTCATTGGACAAACTGCTCAGAACAGCTACAATAGGAAGCCATGATAATCCATCTTCATTTTGATGGACTGCTCCAGCTTTATGAATAATTTCATAACCAAACACTTGTAATTTCAGAGCCCATTGGTCTAATTGTCCTTCAGGTTCCTTGAGGTTGTGGAGCCATCTTAACAAGCTGTGATCCGTCACTACTTGAAACTTGATGCCATGAATGTAAATTCCAAATGTTTCCATGTGTAGATGACAGCCAAACATTCTTGTTTGGTCACTGTATAATTACGCTCATGCTTATTCAGCGTCCTGCTGCAATAAGTGACCAGATGCTCATCATCATCCCCAATCTGAGATAGCACACCCCTCAATTGCAGTCAATAGCGCATTTGTTTGTATGATAAAAGGCCTGCTGAAATCTGGATATTAATTGATAGTTGCCATGCTCATTTTTGTTTTCAAAGCATCAAAGGTCTTTTGGAACTCATTTGCCCAGCAAAAACGAACTCCTCCTTATAGTAAATTAAATAGGGGCTCAGCAATCCTTGTGAACCCTTCTAAGAATCTTCAATAGTATCCTACCATGCTTAAGAATACTTTATTATCCCTCATACTTGTTGGAAGTTTCATTTTTTTAATTGCCTCCACCTTTTGAGGTATAGGCCGCAAGCCCTTGGAATCAATGACAATCCTGTGATATACCAATTATTTTTTAAACAAATGACATTTTCTAGGTTTTATCTTCAGATGAGCCTTCAACAGCCGTTCAAACACTTTTTCAAGGTGCTCCAAATGTTCAGAAAACAATTGCAAAAAGACATTGATGTCATCCAGGTAAACCAGTATGCAGGAATTTTAAGGTCCCCCAAAATTGTGTCCATTTCACGTTGAAAAGTTGAGGGTGGATTGCACAGCCCCTGTGTCATGTGTGTTGGTTGAAACAGCCCTTGAGTAGCAATCATTGCACACTTTTCCTGCTCCTCTTGAGGCAATTCAATATGCCAATATCCTGAGATAAGGTCCATTGCAGTAAAATACTTCGCCCCTCCCAAACGTCCAAAGCATCATCAATTCTGGGCAACGGATACAAATCTTTTTATAATGGCATTAAGGCATCAATAATCAATCACAACTCAATACTGCCATATTTTTTCTTTATGACTAAAGCTGGACTAGCCCATGTGCTTTTAGAGGGCACAATCATTCCACTCTTCAGCACTTTGCCTAGCTCTTCTCCAACTATTTTGTTGCTAGCCCTGGGGCACCAGATTAGCCTCATTATAATATTCACATGGTCCCCAGTGCCAACAAAATGCTGTACTCCTTTTGCACAGCCTAAATATTGGTCATCTTTGGTGAAAATTTCGAAATATTGTTCAAACAGCTCTAGTGCTTCATCCTTCTGTTGTTCTGATAATCTGGTAAATGATTCTCAAGAAATTACAGTATGTGTCCTAAGGGTTTTGGTCAGTAAACTGAGATTGGATAAATCACCAAATTTGACAGCTGTTTTAATTGACCTTGGAAACAGACGCACGAATACAACTACTTAATATTTTTTGACCTTTATACTTCAGCTGGCCAAATTTTCTAATAAGATATCAATTTCATCATGTCCTGGTATAAGTATTCCAGGCGCCACACTAGGTTCCATTTGAGAATGATGCCAAGGGGATACAACCTCCTCATATAGTCCTTCTAGAATATCTAGCGTGGTACCAGTCTTAATAACCAGTTGATGGCCTGGAGTTATTGTCGCGTCCTTATTCACATGTAGAGGTATTCCTTGATTTTTGTTTATGGCAGTTGGCATGGGGTGTCTTTGGTTTCACTGCTGAATATATCCTTCTGGTATTATTTCATCAGCATAAGATATATAGATAAAGTTTCTACAATGGCTTGTGGGCTTTGTATTATCATGAGAGAAATAAATCGAAAAGATTGGCTCAATATTGTTAAGATGTTTTATTTAAAATTGCATGAGATCCCATAGGTCCTTAGAAGCTAGTTTAATTGAGATGTCATAATTGGTGTTTGGAAGCACTATTGCGGGTGCAGCTACTACTAAATCTCCAAATTGCAGTGTCTAGGCGCTGTAAGCTCCTTCACTCTTAGTGCTGTTGAGGCCCATAGGCCCATATTCCCAATGGTGGTCAATGTCTGGAGCAATTTTCAATTTCTTCACCAACTTTGTAGAAAAAATGTTTACAGGTGCTCCGCTATCAATAATAGCTACAGCTTTAATCTTGTTGACCAGAATGTCCATGTAAGTGCACTAGAGTAATAGGAACTATAGAGTTTACTAAGTGAATATGTGAAGAATCCAGAGAGTTAAGAGTGTGCTTCAAAATTCTCCATGACTGGGACAATCATGGATGAATGTGTCGATTGGCATTGCTATATTAACCCCTTTCAAGCTTGGGGTATCTTCTGCATTTCTCAGCCCTTCAGCTGGAATGTTCTCAAGTATTTGTTGCACATACGGTTTAATGACAACTTCAGAGGCTTCAGGTATGACAACTTCACTCTGAGAGCGAGTTGTTGCATGTACGCTTGTAGAATCTCCATTTGATTCTAAAGTAAAATTTGTTTCATTGTTAAATGGAGCCCTGTGGCCAGCATATTATTGTCGATCAGGTGGGACTGGGTTTTTCAGCACAATAGAGCATCCCACATCTATTGTGCTTGTTCTTTTCCCTCCTCCTACACATTATCAGGAATGACTACATTGACATTATGCTGACGACATCAAGAAGCAAAGTGTCCTTTACGGTTGCAGTTTAGCAAGTAATTTCATCCATTAGGTGTGAGGCCTTTGTATTTGAGTTTTGCTCAGTTTTCACAGGTGAATCACTATCAATATTCATATTGGTTTTGAAGGGTTTCCCAGCAGAGGCAGCAGGTCCTGAATTGTACCCAGTATTAGGAGGGCCATAATTTTGTGAACATCTGTGCAAATAATCAACCAATTCAGATGTTGCAAGGGTTTGCACAAAAGCAGGCATTAACGTTTGAAAAATTTTGGTAAGGTTGTACCACATGTTCTAGCGCAATCTTAGCATCAAAATCGACCATAGCCTTTGTGCCTAGGAGAACTTGCACTTTGAATAGAATCGATCTGAAAATTCATCAATTGCTTCATCTTTCTTATAGAAAATATTCATAAATTTAGATTTGCTAGTTGAAATTCGTTCTGGACCTCCAAATTCATAAAGCACAGCCTCTTTGACTTTGGCGTAGGTTGGGTTTTTGTTAACATGGGACATAATCAATTTAACGCTCCGCTCATCCAAGCAGTTGATCATAATGTCTGCTTTGTTATGGTTGCTGGCCCCATACATAGCCAATTCAAAGCGTTTGACAAATGTGGTTATACTTCCATTCTTGTCAAATGCAGGCAGGTTTTCAGGTTTGTAATTATCACTTTCTTCTATGGTTATCACGATTACTTCTTTTTTGCTTGAGCCAGGTATACTAGGGCGCTGAGGCACTGCGCCATGGTTTAAGGTATTGGGGTTGGCCAAAGCAGCCATATTGCTAGGCATTTGTCAACATGGCACATCATACACTTCAGTAGCTACTTCTGAAGCTTCATCCTTATAGTATTCAGAAGCATTTTTCAGTTGAATGGTTCATGGCACATTGGCAACGCCTGTCATCCAAAGCTCAGACTTGATTGTTAATTTCATTTTCCCAATTAACACAATTTTGATTTTTTAATTTTAATTTCACAATTTCACAATTTCCTCATTCAATCTAGTAGTTTGTAGTTGCAAGGTGGAAATCACTTGGTCTTTTTACTTGATTATCTTCTTACATTGTTTTACTTCATGAAGAATATTGTTTGACTTGTTTATATTGGTAACATCTTCATTAAGATTATGATCTGTCAATTTAGATGACAATAGAGTCTTGATTTTTTCATTTTCCGCCAATTGGCCTTCAAATTGTGTGTACCAGTAGTTGATTTTTGTTGCAAATCTATATGACTGGATTACAAGCCACCATTATGACCAAGCAAATCATTGGATGAATTCTGCCAAAGGTTCAATGGATAGAATCCGCTGAGGATGTTTCAGAGCTATAAGTAATTGATCGCCTTAGGATGTGGCGATAATGGGCTATAACAGGTTGTATAGGATTGCCTTTAAAATAGGGTGATAAGGTGATGTCGACATTTGACAAAAGATAAATTAACTCACCTCAAATCAGGGAGATAAAGAATTCAAGAACAACAAGATGAAACCAATAAGAATATGGCGAAACGAATAAACTAAGCAAAAGGGTCAGTATAGATAGAGGTATCTGTGATATCAGTGAAACAGGGGGACTGGAAGAAGAGGTTTTTTGGGGAGTAAAAAGAAGAAAGATAGGAAGAAAGGGAGAGCAGACTAAAAGAAGATCCGCCGATTTATTATATAAAAAATAAATAAGTGTCTTGGGGGAAATTTCTCCCGTTTTATTATAAATTAAAGTCTTTACAAGTAGTCCAAGGAATAGGTGATTGCCATATTGTCTATTCCAATTGTTCAATGGCTGAAACACTGCGCAAGAAACCCTTCAGTGGATACATATGGAATCGCCAAGATTCAACAGTGGTGCTCACTACAGGGGGCCCATTGACCAATAACAATACAAAGAAAACTCAGTCGCCGGCTATGTCACATCCATGTTGTTTTGATAAGGAATCTGCATGACAGCTGGGCCCATTGCATATGAGGAGCTGAGACCCGCATTAGATACTGTGCTCAAACGGCAAGATGAGTTGCTTCAGAAGGTTTACAGTGATAAGCTGCCACCATTTGATCATGAAGAAATAATCATGGGTTCTTTTGCTGATTTGAGTTTGCAACTGAAGGAACTTTGGATCGGCGGAGGGCGAAACTGTTAATCTTCACCTTGGATGTCAGGAGCGCTGATCAAGTCATTTGTTACCTTTCAGATAGTTCCGTTGCATACCAAGAAGTCAAGGAGTTGGTGCTGTGGTTGTTTGACAGAACTGCAAAGATGTAACAGCGGAAAGCCAAGTTCTTGACCATCAGGTTTCAGTGAATGGAGACCCTCACCACATTCACTGATCAATTTATGATGGAAGCTCACGTGCTGATTTGGGAAGGGGTTTTATCTGAAGTTGATGTGTGCATTGCAATGTCCTCTGTGGTGAAGCCATACCCTGAGCTTTACAATGTCATTGCCCCGTTGTTGGAGGACAATGTACCTCTTCTTAAACTTGTTCAGTTTGTATGTAGCTTTGCTGTAACTTTCCCTCCACCCAATACCAAACAAATACACAATGTAGCTGTAGTTCACCCTAATCAGGTGGGGGTCAACTGGTCAGTGAGGGTTCCATCAGGTTACTCACCGCAGTCCAACAATCATTCCTTAACTACTGATCAACATCTGACCAACTACCATTTTGTTTCTAACTACACTGAAAAGCAATGGTCATTCTACCAATGGGGGTCTGGTTACGGCATTTTCTTTTGGAACCACCTATCAAGTGGACCAACTTTTATTAAGCACAGCTGTAGGCCCTATGGAGTAAGTTGTTTTAATTGCAGTCTCACTGGGCACATGGGATGATAGTGCCCCAATCGACGGATCCCTCTCATAAAACAGGATAAAAGCTATCAGGGAAAAGTCGGAGTGAGTAGAGAAGGGACTCTCTACTTCCGCTACCTTGAATTCAAACGTCCCACCTGAATCTACAGTGTTAATTGTAGCAGAAGCCTCTCAGTATGACGATACATTCCTATATCAACAGGCCAGTTGGGGGAGTAAATGTGCTGACCCATGAGCAAGTTGAAGAAATGGCGGACAAAGAATCACCAGAGCGACTGAAGCTTTATGCATGTCAGATGTTTGACCAAAATCCGTCAGACCAGCTAGAACCGCTTGCAGATGCTTTGTCCCTGAGAGGAGTAGATGTCGCCCTTCTAGTGGACGCTATTGTACTACAATACCCTAAAATTGGTGTGGGTATTATGAGTTTCCTGGGGAAACATGAATCACTGTACATACATGTAGTAAATAGCTGGCATTCATCTTAATCAGAATGCACTTACTGTGACATTGTGGTAGCTAAAACTTGGGTACGTGCTATAACTGATATGGGCGCTCCTTTTAATATTGTCTCCACAAAATTAGTGGAGAAGTTTTCCTTAAAACCTGACATAGACCACCGGATGGTGTATGGGACCTCTGGAGCCAAAACCACAGTCTCTGAGGGAGCGTATAGCGCGCTTCCCTTGCAGTTTTGATCCATTGTTGTTGTGGTTCCGGCGGTGGTATTACCAAATAGTAACTACAATCTGTTGATTGGGACTGCCTTTATGCGACACTATGGGGCTGTAGTTGACATGATGGAAGAGACCCTAGCCTTTTTGGGCCAGCGAACCCCAATTTATTTTACCTCTAGCAGAGCGCTGAAGGGCTCAGGGCATATGGGACAGATCAACATTGCCTACAGTGATGGGGTGATTCCAGTGCGCTATCATCGATTAAAAGGGAAAACTTAGGCCCTCCCCATCAGATATACAAATACTAAGGGCTACCTCTTAGAGCAGCTGGAGTTATATCCATTTCCTCTGACCATCAAGTAATAGTAGACACTGAGTTAGAGGTGGAAGTGCCAGCTGGGCTCTACGGAGAGTTCATTGGGCCTTATCAGCAATCACAGCTTGAGCCCCACATGGCTCCAGGCATTATACTTCAAGGCCATGGGGAAATCAAATTATTGATAGCAAATCTTCAGAACAGATCAATTTGAATCCGCTGACATCAGATTATAGCGTGTTTACATCTGAACCCAGTTGAGGAGATCAACCAGGTTCATGGGTTCGGTTCTCTGGATGAATTTGGCCTGCCCATTGAACTGCATCTTGGTGCAATGGTGGTTGTACCATGGGAGAACTTAATGGGGTTATCATAAGACCAGAAGAATCAGGCGGAAGCTTTATTTCAAAAATATAAAGAGATTTTTGCGGTTGATGGTCATGATTTGGGATGCACTCGAGGGGTTGTTCATCAACTGGACACTGGAGATCATCCCCCATCAGGTCTCGACCAATCTGCCAATCACGGGCAGCTGATAAAGTCATCACTGAGGAGATTGAAAAGCTTCTAGAGCAGGGAATGCTCAAACCATCTAAAAATATGTGGGCTTCACCTGTTTTAATTGTTAAAAATAAGGATGGCACTACCACATAGTAATTGACTACCAGAAGCTCAATAGTATCACCAAAAAAGATTCATACCCTCTACCACGGATTGATGATGCGCTGAATTGGTTATGTGGAGTCCGCTATTTCTTGGCAATGGATTTGATATCTGGGTATTGTCAAATTGAGTTGCCCTCGGTGGAACAAGAAAAATGAGCCATAATCATATCAAAAGGGCTTTTCCAACCAAATCGCATGCTGAAAGGGCTATGAAATGCCCCAGCTATGTTTCAACGAGCAATGGACACCATACTAAGTGATATGAAGCTGTCATATGTTCTCATGTATCTTGACTATATTAACATCCTCTCTCGCACATTCACTGAGCACCTTACCCATTTGGAAGAGGTATTTCGCCAACTGGCTGAGGCCAATATCAAAATCAAGCCTCAGAGTTGCCACTTCTTCAAGATCAGCTTGAGTACCTTGGGTTTGTGGTGGATGCGACTGGGCTAAGACCTCAACCAGCCAAGGTAGAAGCTATCCAGAAGATGACTAAGCCAGTTAATAAGAATTACATTCAGGTGTTTTTGGGGATGGTGGGTTATTATCGATGATTCATACCCAATTTCAGTTGTATTGGAGTCCACTTTTTGAGCTACTATAGAAAGATGCCATGTTTGAATGGACAGAACGACGCCAATGCGCCTTCAATACACTTTGAATGGCGTTCATTAGTGCGCCCATGTTGCGCTACCCTAATTTTGATAAGGAATTTATAGTGCAAATGGATGCATCGCTTCCCGCTGTGGGGGCAGTCCTGTCTCAGAAGGATGATGAGGGAGAGGAGCACCCCGTGGCATACTATAGTCATAGCTTGAATCGCCATGAACAGAATTACACCATAACTGAGTGAGAGTGCTTAGCAGTGATCTATGCATATAAACAGTTTCAAGCCTACTTGCATGGAGTAAAGTTTAAAGTCAGGATGGATCATGCATCGTTGCACTAGTTGTAGAATTTAAGAGAGCCTGAGGGGCGACTGGCCCAATGGACTCTTAAGCTGCAAGCTTATGACTTTGAAATTCTTCACCAACCAGGAGCAAAACACCAAAACGCCGATTGCTTATCAAGATCGCCAAAAATTTCAGTTATGGCAGATTTAAGTAACATAATGTTTGACAAAATGCTCAGCGGAAAGTACAATGATGAACCGCCTCAAGTTATCAAGTTACTAGATGGACTCAGGACCAATACATTCCTAAAAAATGAGGAATTGAATAAGCATATAGGGGATGTTACTGTAAATATCTAAAGACCTTCCACCCGCCCAAATATTATTATGAGTGCACACTGAGCAGTTGGCCACGGTGGAGTCCATAAAAATCTTGAATTGTTAAGGCCGCGGTATTATTGGGAAAGCATGAAATTTGATGTGCTTGAGACCTTGTCCTGCTGCCACCAGTGTCAGGTGGAGAAGCCGTTCCACCAGAAGACTTCATACCAGTTGGTAAAACCTCGCTTTGCTTGGCATACAGTCTCTATTGATGTCGTGGAACCTCTGCTGACCGGAGCTAACTGGTCTAAGTATATCCTGGTGGCAATTGACCACTTGACCAGGTGGGTTGAGGCGTGGGCCATTTGGGATCTGGGGGCAGTTACTATGGCTAAGTTCATAATAAAATGCATCATACAGCGTCATGGATGCCCACAGTTTATCCTTACCAACAATGGAACCATCACCTCTCACATTTTACCCAAGCTCAACGATTTGATGACCATCCACGGGGTCCTAACAACCCCATATCACCCTGAGTCCAATGAAATGGTCAAACGGGTTAACGGAACTCTGGTGAATATACTATGGAAGTTGGTTACCAATAGACCCTCCAATTGGAATACCCTTATTTCTACCAATGTGTTCGCCTACAATATATGCTAACATTCTGCCATAAGAAAAAGCCCTTTCCAATTGCTTTATGGACGAAACTCCGCTCTGCCTGTGATGCTATATGCCTGTGTAGAGGACACTGGCGGAATGGAACTGCAATGGTATTAAACCATCCATACAAATATGCTGATTAAGTTACAGATCTAAGTGTACTCATTCAGCTTAGCCAAGAAAATCAAAAATCAGGCTGCTGATCAGGTATGGCGAAGCGGCCTAGCACAGTTCAAAGACGGAGATATGGTGCTATTCCACGATCAACATGGGTTTGGGAGGAAGCACAAGCTTGAGAATATTTGGATCAGGCCATTTGAGATAATAGAAAAAATGGGAGTTGATGCTTATACTATCAAGGATCCTATGAGAGGTCAGATTATAAATTGGGTGCATGCAAAGTTCCTTTGGGCATATAAGCAATAATATAGCTCCTCCAAAATTGAAAAAAAAAAAAAAAAGTGTATCTGCTAACGATGAACTTATTTTTAGAGATATCATATGTGAGTTTTAGTACTTTTATTTGAGGTTGCTACTTGAGGTCTTTCGCTTTGCTGTCTTCATCTTCCTGTCTTTCTTTCAGCTTCCTGCGGTGTTCCTTTTGTTTTGATCAATGAACCTTTGATTCCTCTTCTGCTGCTTCAAGTGTGCCATAGTTTCTATGGGCTCATCTGGGGTTGGGGTGGAGGCGAAGGCTGCCAAATTTGAGAGTGAGGGGGCTGACAACCGCTCTAGGGCCAGTGTGCTAGTCTGAAGAGGGGAGACTGGTGTGACAGGACTAGAAGAGGAAGATGGATTGGGGTTCCAGGGTAACAGGCGAGGTGGTGAGAGCTCATCTGGTTGATCGAGTCAAAAATGTTCTTGCCCCACTAGGAGCAAGGCTTGCAGCCACATGCGTTGATGATCCTGGGAAATCAATGAGTACACTAACAGAGGGGGTCATAGTCATAAGGACTGGCGAGTAATCAGGTGAGTTCCAGCTCAAGGGGAAAAGGCTGCACCCAGTGCCAGGCAATCTACAAGGAAGTCCTCCATGCTCAGATACACTATTGGAAAAGGAGCAGTTGCTGTGAATGCCACTTGCTGGGCCCACTCAAGGTCTGTCCAGTGCTGCTCTATTCCTGAACCTAAAGCAGTTACAGGATGCAAAATTAAGTTACATAAGAGCACCATGATGGGAAGGTACTGCAATGGATCATTGGCACTGAGGGCGGTGAATGCTGCGGTGACCCCATAGCAAAGGCGAGCTAACCAATTGTTGCAGAAGTTTACCCTCAGGGACTGGAAGTGGGTAAGAGTGCGAGGAAAGGACCCTGACCATCAAGATATCACCCACTGCACAAAGCACAGCATCCGCTGAACAGACAGAGCCACAGGACGAGGCTCAGCAGGAGATGGACGCACTAGGTGACTAAAGCCGCTCACCAGGAGCTGGACCTCTTCATTATGTTAAGTCCCTCAGGTCCGCTCCCCTCCCCAGTGTAAATGGTCCACTATATCCCCAAATGCGGCGTGCCAGGAAGCCAAATGGCTGACGAATTCTGGAAGAATCTTTTCCTGGGTTAGCACAGTTGTGAGGTCCACGTAAGCCTCATCCTCATCAGCTGTGGGAAAAGGAAACTGATGAAGATGGATGTGGCCTGGGTTGGGTAACTCTGCACCAAGCCACAGATGGTAGAAGAAAGTGAACTCACGGACTTGCAGCTGTTGGCGTGTGATGGTTCACATGGCCTCAAAGGAAAAAGAGATGTACATCTTATTGTTCAGTCAAAGGGGGGGGGGGGGTAATGTTGCAAATCTATATGACTGGATGACAAGCCAAATTATGACCAAGCGTTTCTTTGGAGAAATTCCGCAAAAGGTTCAGTGGAAAGAATCCGCCGAGGATGTTTTAGAGCTATAAGTAATTGATCATCTTAGGATGAGGCAATAATGGGTTATAATGAGTCATATTAGATTGCCTTCAAAATAGGGCAATAAGGCGATGTTGACATTCAACTAAGGTAAGTTGGATTGCCTCAAATCAGGGCGATATAGAATTGAAGAACAACAAGCCAAAACCAATGAGAATATAGCAAAAAAATAAACTAAGTGAAAGGGTTGGTACTGACAGAGGTAGCTTGGATATCAGTGAAACAGGGGGGCTGGAATAGGAGGTTTTTGGGGAGTAGAAAAGAAGAAAGATAGGAAGAAAGGGAGAGAAGACAAGAAGAAGATCCACCGATTTATTATATAAAAAATAGATAAGTGTCTTGGGGGAAATTGCTCAAGTTTTATTATAAATTAAAGTATTTACAAGTGGATCAAGGAACAGGTTATCGTCATTTTGTCTGTTCTAATTGTTCAATGGCCAAACCCCTGTGCAAAAAACCCTTCAGCAGATACATACGGAATCACCAAGATTCAACAATTTTTTTGGTGTATTCATCCTTCATCTGCAAAATTTGGGTCACAATTGTCAATGCTGATTACAAAATTATCATTATGGTTTAGTTGCACATCTTGAGCTTCATGATTAAGCCTCATAAACTCCAAAACATTAATGGAAGTCTGTCTGATATTGCTAACCCAAGTTTTGGTAATTCCTCTTTCCTCTAAGAAATTGTCAAAGATGGGATGCAATCTGTTGTTTATCTCTTTTGCTAGTTTTTCTACCTAGTCATTAGCCCATGTAGCTTTGATATAGTTTGCTTCCAAAATAGAACAGACCTCAGTGAAGTTAACCTCTAATTGTTCATACAAAATTTGGGCCGCCTGGCTGGAGTTGAGTGAAAAGTTTACCAACCCAGTAATGGCCGCATGATGGTAGGCAATTGTCATCTGCAAATTTCTGGAGGTGAGGTGTACAAATTTAATTTAGTTTTGGGCAATATTCTCTATTCAATTAAATTATTTTGGATTTGACTTACGCTCAATTGATGATGAGGTAAATATCTCATCCACAGCACATCTTGCTGTTGTTGGCATTAAAAAGGATTACTACTATTGTCCACAGGCCTTGTCACATTTGATACCCTCTTAACAACTGATGTTCAAGATGTTCCAGCTCTTCAGGTGAAATGGGTTCATCAAGGTAGGTAATAATAGGTACATCATTCCAATTAATCTGGGACAGTCATTTCAGTATTCCCATTGAGCCTGATGATGGTTATAAATAATTAATTGAGATTGCTCCCATAATTGGCGTGGTCACCATCTGCATTCCCAGCCATGAGCGCCACTTGTTGAATTTTGGGCCTACTTAGGATGGCTGTTTCTTCTTCTGTGGTAAGTTGGAGTTTTGAATGTCTATTGTATGGAGACAATAGAATAGACGGTGACTATAGTTAAGATATAACTCCTTGGTGATTACACTTGAAGCCATATTCTTCTGTCATTACTTAGACGATGGCATGCTGCCCTGATCCTTCTGTTCTCAAGTAAATTCTTGACTTAATACAATGTAAAGTATTGAATACAAATAAAATTATTTGAGGTGGGTTGACCTTGGGACAAATATACCACACCAAGAATGTTTTCTAGCCTGTACAGGCTTTGAACTCAAAACCTGCATTAGGGGTGGAAGCAGTTTTACCCACTCGGCTAACCACCCTTATTAAATACAAATAAGCTGATATATTAGACTATAAACTTGTGGTAATAGTTGATGATAGTTTATTAGTATCTATTGGGATAGTATATAGGGCTTGATATTCACCACATCTTACCCATGATGCCTCATTTTCAATGGCACTTGGTCAGAGAAGTAATAAGTTTGTTTGAGGGTCTACAATCCATTTGACTCAGGACATCTCAAACGCCTCAGAGTTGGTTTCAAACTCAGAAATAAACTCAGGATATAATTTTCTAACGCGTCTGCAAATAGCTGAACCAATGCTCTTCTCATACAATCAGCAGCACATACCAAGGCGATTTGTACCATTAATTAGTAATTAATTTTATTGAAAGCTTAATCAACATTTAAAACTAATTTTGACATAGACCAAAAAGCCCACATGCCCGAGTCATCCAGTCAACTATTATTTTAAGTCTGACCAAACCAACAAAGCCCTCAAGCCCATATCATCATAGCCAAATATTATTAAGTGGAATTGTTAGGCTGCCGATTTTAAGCTTTGCATAAGCTTAAGATATTCCTGATCCATAATCACTGATATCCAATATGATCCATATTAAATTAAGTATGTTAACATTATTATGTCCTTATCAAAAATCTGATAATTTAATCCAGTCAACAACTCAACATCCCCATACTGGTTCTGAGGTATAATTTATCTACCAATTTTCTATGGTTTAGAGGTCTTATTATTAAGACTTAATCATCTATATTGGTTCAAAAGTCCTAATCAGGACTTAGCCAATTTAAATGACATAACCATCAAAATGGTTCAACAGTCAATTAGGAACAATCTTTTTATTATTTTTTTCTTTGACCAACTGCTTTATATAAAAACATGGACTCAATTTACAATCCTCCCATCCAAAAGGTTTTTGATGGACTAGGCATCCATCACCACCTTGGCAATAATCTTAAACAGACCTGACCACAACACACCTAGCTTATTTTATCTCCTGAAAACATGTGTCAAAATTCTGATATTACTAAACAATAAGGCTAAAATAGTCATAGTGGATTGGCTAGAATTCTCCAACAATAGCTATAGAGTTTGAGTATTCAAGTGCCTTGCAATGAGGCAATATTGGGTCAAATGGATGATATTGGTTTGACTCCAAAATGGGCAATAGGGTAATTTAAATGAACAACGAATAATGAGATGTAGACATATGATGAATATTGAGCAAATTGCCTTGAACTAAGGTGATCATGAATTTAATGAATGATGAACTCTGCTGTAATTAATAGGAATATGGCAGACGAATAGGCTAAGAACAAGCATCAGTAATGACCAAAGTTTCTAGATATCATTGAGATGAGGAGATTGAGAGGGGGAGGATTTTGAGTAGTTAAAAAGAGAGAGCAAGCGGAATAAAGGGGATCCGCTAAGATTTTCATATTACAATGTAGTGGTTTTGAGGGAATTGCTCCCTTTTGTTTTATTTATTTTGTTTAAGTGTGTTCCAAAGGACTGAAAATCTTCATATTGCCCATTCCAAATGCTCAGTGAGTTTACCCTGTGCCAAAACCCTTATGGCGTATCTTAGCAATTACACTAATTTTGTACCAGTGGTGTTCACTACAGAGGTCCATTGATCAAAATTAAATTCCAGTCACTGGTCATGGCGCATCAGGCTTGCATGGAATAGGGATCTTCATGACATACTACATCAATCAAATATGCAGAACTCAAACTTGCTTTAGACGCTGTGCGCAAAAAGCAAGATAAGCTGTTTCAAGAAGTTTGTAGTGATAAGTTGCATCCGTTTGATTGTAATGGGAATATGCATGATTTCTTTAAGTGATTTGAGTTTGAAATGGAAGGAGCTTCTGACTGGCAGAATTGCAAAACTGTTAATATCCACCTTGAATGTTGGAAGTGCCAACCAGGTCACCTGCTATCTACCAAACAGTTCCTTTCATACCAGAAAGTGAAGGATAATGTGATGCAATTGTTCAGGGGTACTCCAAAATTGTCACAACGGAAGGCTGAATTCTTGATCATCAAATTTCAGCATAATGAGACTCTCATTGCATTTGCTGATCAATTCATAATGGAAGCCCATGTGTTGTTTGGTCAGAGATTTTATCTAAATATGACATGTGTATTACGATGACCTTCTCTGTGAAGCCATACCATGAGCTGTATAACGTTATGACCCAATGTTGGATGAAGACATACCCTTGCTTAAAATTGTTCAGTTTTTGCATCATATTGCCAACTTCCCTTCAACCATTTCTAAGCGGAGTCCTTCTGCTACCACCACCAGATCATCTTACTTGGGAAAATTTGTCTGTCCAGTTCATATTACGCCAAGTTACCCTCAGCAGTTGAAAGTACACCCCAGACCTGCTTATCATCACTTGGTCCAACTACCGTTCTAGCCTTGTTTATGCTGATCACTTATAGTCCAACTTTTGAAGTAGCTCATTTTACATTAATCAGGGACGTGGGCCCTATGAGGTCAGTTGTTTCAAATGCAGTCAACAGGGGCGTTAGGCATGGTGGTGCCCCAATCATTGGGTCCCTCACGTACAGCCCAAACATTACTGTTAGGGAAAAGTTAGAGCGGAGTAGAGATGGGGCTCTCTACCTCCGCTATTCCAAATCCAAACGTCTCACCTGAACTTCATCTCAGAATATTCAGTGGAAGTCCCCCTGTACAATGAGGCAGTATTATATCAGAAGCTGGTTGGAAGGGTGAATGGATTAACATGAGTGCAGTTTGCAGCTGTGGTGGAAGAAGGGTCACAGATGAAGGCAAGCCGTACACTTGTCAAATGTTTGACCAAGTATTCCCTGACAAGTTAACCCTCAGTCGATGCATCTTCCTTGCAAGCAGTAAATTTCGCTCTTCTGGTCAACACTATTATAAAACAATACCCCAGGATCGGCGGGGATTGCATGTTTCCTTTGAAACAGAGACTCCTTAAATGTCCATGTTATAAACAGTCAAGGCGCATCTTACTCCAAATGTCTTACTGTGACCAGTTGTAGATAAAACCTGAGTCTGCGCTATCATAAGTACTGGCGCCCCACCAACATAGTCTCCACAAAGTTTGTGGAAAAATTGACATTAAAACTGGATGCGGAACACCAGATGGTATATGGAACCTCTGGAGCAGAAAACACGGTCTCCAAGGGAGCATACTATGCGCTTCCATTGTAGTTTGGTTCTATTGTTGTGGTAGCCCAGCTATAGTGTTACCAAATAGCAATTACAATCTGTTAATTGGAACAGCCCTCTTGCGACACTATGGATATGTCATTGATATGACAGATGAGACTTTTGAAATATTGGGTAAGCAGATCCCAATTCGCTTTACCTCTAGCAGAGTGCCAAAAGATCTGGTGCATATGAGGAATATCAATCTAGCTTATAGTGATGAAGTGATCCAGTTTGCTACCATTGATTAAAGGGCAAACCTTGGGCCCATCCTTAACATATTTATGAATATCAGGGGCTGCCGCTCAGAGCTGCTGGACCTATATCCATACCATCCAGTCATCAAGTTATAGTGAACACTGAATTTGTGGTTAAAGTCTCATACGGACTCTATGGGGAAGTTATTGTGCCGTATCAGCAAGTGCAGTTTGATTCCACGTGGCTCCAGGCATTATATTACCAGGGAAGGGGGAGACCAAGGTTTTACTTATAAATCTACAAATGGAACCACTGCAAATCTTCTGACACCGAATATTGGCGTATTTATTCTTGATCCCTGTGGAGGATGTTCTTCTGATTCATGAGTTTGGGTCACTGGAGGAATTTGGTCTGCATCTTGAACCACATCTCAGCGTAATGGCAGTTGTATTGCATGATGAATTAAGAAGGTTGTTAGAACCACAGGAGGATAGGGCGTTCGCTTTATTTCAAAAAAATAAAGAAATTTTTTGCTGTCAACAACTAAGGTTCAGGATGTGTGCGAGGGTGGTTCTTTGGCTAGACTGGAGATCATCCTCCCATCAGGTCACAGCTGATCCACAGATTAAGGGCGGCAGAAGAAGTAGTAACTGAGGAGATTGACAAGCTTCTAGAGCAAGTGAAGTTTGAACCATTAAGAGTCCAGGGCTTCTCCTGTTCTTATTGTAAAAAAGAAGGATGGTACTAACCGTGTAGTAATTGACCACCAGAATCTCAACAGCATCACCAAAAAGGACTCATATCCCTTACCGCAGATTAACGACGCTTTGAATAGGCTAGGGGGAGCTCGTTTTTTCTCAGCAATGGACCTGATCTCAGGCTACTGGCAATTGAGTTACCAGCGGTGGGACAGGAGAAATGTGACATAATCACTGTCATGATTCTCCCTGGATTAGGTGAAAGCCTTGTCCAGGGAAGGGTCAATACCTCCATTTGAGGGCACAAATCCCATTTGGCTTGATAAGTTTTAGAATGGGGTCCAAATCTATATTATCAGCTGGTATACCAAATTTGGGGTTTTATATAAATTACTCCAAATTTGGGAAATCGTTACCTCCCCATTTCCTGAGTCTTATGAAGAGGGGCTTCCATTGATCAGGTCACAAGGGCAGCGAGATCTGAGTAAGGTTCAAAATGGTGATCAATCAAGAAGACCAGTAGAGATATTGAATGGATGGAGCCATGACAATCCTTGAGGCACCTTTTCCCCATGCACCCTATAAAAATCAATGCATGTTAGTCTAATAAAGTACTTTTTCTATATGATATAATCTTATCTTATTTTATTTAAGGTTTAATTTATTCTAATGAATAAAGTTCGTCCAACGTTACGCCTGCAGCCACCTCTGTCCTCTCAGTTGATCATGACCTCCTGCAGTCAGCCATCATATTGGGTTTCCCAGCGTTAGCACCAGCGAGCGCAACTGGTGGAAACCCAATATCTGGTGCTCACTACAGGGGGGCTTCCAAGGTGCACCCTGAGGAATTACCCTCAACCTTGGACGAAAATCAACCTACAGCGAGCACTATGAATGCGTTCTTCTGACCTACCTCCTCTGGAATGGCCAAGACCCAGTAACAGTGGGGACCAACTTTCCAAATAAATCCTTTTATTGTGTCCTAGAAGACTTTGTGCACTTCTGAACTCCCAGTCAGGTGAAATCTTTGCTTAACCTGTTAAGTATGCCTGAAGAAATTGAATTAGATGTTATTTAGCAAAAATGCCAGCATCATAAAGAAAAAAGATTAATGAAGGCAATATTTTCTTACAGGAATCAAGCATCACGTTTCAAGAGGATGTGGGATGCTAGTAGAGAAGAAGCCTTTATAGATATTACCCAGTGGAATGACTATTGGACGCTAGGACCTGTCTACTGTGATGAGAGAAAAATGTTTAAAAATCTTTTGGCTTTAAACAAAATCAAAAAAGAAATTATCCAAGCTACAACACATCCTCTAGTTGAAAAAAAGATCAGAATATCTGATTGCCCGCATTTTAACAAAAACAAGAAATTTTTTATACTACCACTAAAATCAAATTTAGGTAATAAAAAGCGAAAGCCTTCTCTTGATGTCATTTCCCACTCTGCTGCTTCAGAGCAAAAAGTGGAAACAAAGTGAATAGGCAATTTGAACCCAAAAGTGCTGAACGACAAATCAAATGTGGCCAGCAAGTATTTACAACACCAAATTGATGAAATTGGGACAAGTCAAGAATCAGCTTCCAATCTTGACGAAGGCAGCAAGCTTCAGAAATTTCCTGGAAGCCTCAAAAACAATCAGTGCGATGATGCGCTAAAAACGCCAGACAAAATACCTGGAAATTACCTTCCACATTTGTGATAAGCTTGATGACTCTTTTCTAGCAACCCTAACGCTTTTCAACTTTGATGGCTCCCCTCCAGAGATTAGGCCAGATATTACTAAAACGAAATATCAAGGTTACCTGGTTCATCCCTCAGATTGGGATAGCGCTGATTCTGACAAAAACGAGGGTCCTGAAAAAGTGAAGCTCGAGGAAACAGTTGACATTTTTTCCACTACTATGCCAAACTTTTGGCCCACTTTGAATTTCCCTCTCAAACTTTGTTGCACATGTAGCATTCAGTTGTGAGTAAAATTTTCTCACTCTGATACTGAGACGATGGCTTGGCATCACTTGAAAAGGCCTCCCTGTCAAAACCTTCAAGGGGCAGCACCCTACAGTCATTTGGCCATCTTCAAAGCTCATGGGGTCACTCGCCTATGCTACTTGCTGTCGAGGACATTTTCTTTAAACCTTACCTGGATCTATTGGTGGATAAGGTGATTGCAAGATGCCAGGTATAGGTGGCAAATGAGTTAAATCGGAAGCTTGAAGAGGCCAATACCAGTATAGCCAAGATGGCGCAGGAAACGTGTGAAAAGATAGTGCAATTGGAGGCAGAGTTGAAGGCCTCCAAGTCAGAAGTTATCCAGAAATGGAGGCTGCTAGTTGGCCTGCAGTTGGAGATCCAAGACAAGAATGACCAGATTGAAACGCTCAAGATTGACAACTCGCAGCTTAGGCTTGAGTTATCCGACCTCAAGGAGATTTACCTCAAAACTAAAAGGCAGCTCAAAGCCAGCCACCTCAAAAGACTAGATTACTAAGCCACAGTGGATCGCGGATTAAGGAACTTGGAACTACCTTTTCCAAAGAACAATCTGAGTGCTAACCACAGAGGCTTACCTCCAAGAGCATGCCGCGCTCAACTATTGGGGGCACAAATTCTACTGGCAAGATCCCAGCGATGCCCCAATCTGAGATACCCTCATTGTCTATGGCTTTACCATTGACAATATTGGGGTGGCCTCATTCCACAGCACTGGCATCACTGACCTGGTCTGCATCAAGACTGAGTCTCTGTACGCCCCCAAACTTGAATCCTCCATCTATCTTAACCCTCCAGCCACAACTTGCTCCCCTAGGGCAAGGCTTGGAGGGACTCTGTCAGGATTCTCCCTGGATTAGGTGAAAGCCTTGTCCAGGGGAAGGGTCGATATTTTCATTTGAGGGGCACAAATCCCAAATGGCTTGATAAGTTTGAGAATGGGGTTCAAGTCTATATTATCAGCTGGTATACCAAATTTGGGGTTTTATATGAATTACTCCAAATTTGGGAAATCATTACCATCCATTTCCTGAGTCATGTGAAGTGGAGTTTCCATTGATCCAGTCATGAGGGCAGCGAAATCCAAGTAAGGGTCAAAATGGTTGACAATCCAGAAGACCAGGAGAGATCCTGAATGGATAAAGCCACAATGATCCTTGAGGCACCATGTCCCCACGCACCTTATAAAAATCAATGCATGTTATTCTGATTAGTACTTCTTTAATAAGATATAATTTTATATGTTATTTTATTTAAGTTTTAATTTTTCTAAAGAACAAAGTTTCGTCCAACGTTGCGCCTACAGCTGCCATGTACTCTCAGCTGACCATGGCATCCTGCAGTCAGCCACCATATTGGGTTTCCCAGCATTAGCACCAGCGAGCACAACTGGTGAAAACCTGATACTCGCGTCCAAAGGTCTTTTTCAACTGACTTGGATATTGCACATGCTGTGTAACGTCCAGGCTACATTTCAACTGGCGATGGACACTATTCTCAGTGACCTAAAGCTGTCATGCATCCTTGTATACCTTGATGACATTAATGTTTTCTCCCAAACCTCCTCTGAGCACCTCAACCATTTAGAAGCAGTATTTCGCTGGCTTGCTGAGGCCAACATCAAGATCAAACCCTGGAAATGCCATTTCTTCAAGGACCAGTTGGAGTAACTGGGGTTTGTGGTTGATGCCTTAGGGCTGAGACCTCAACCGGCCAAGGTGGAAGTTATTTGAAAAATGACTCCGCTCATCAGTAAGCAGGATATACAGGTATTTTTGGGAATGGTCAGCTATTACTGGCACTTCATCCCTAACTTCAGCTGTATTGGGGGCCCACTATTTGAGTTACAAAAAAAGGACATCATGTTCAAATAGATGGAATGTCAACATTGCACTTTTGATATGCTTTAGCTGGCGGTGATCAGTGTGCCAGTGTTACACTATCCTGATTTTGAAAAAGCGTTTATTGTTCAGACAGATGCATCCCTTTCCGCTGTGGGGCATTCCTAACCCAAAAAACAAGGAAGGGGAGGAGCATCCCATAGGGTACTTCAGTCATAGCTTGAACAGCCATGAGTACAATTATACTATGACTGAGTGGGAGTGCATAACGGTAATCTAGGCCTATAAGAAACTATTGGTGTATTTGCATGGGGTGAAATTCAAAGTTGTAACAGATCATGCTCGTTACGCTGGTTACAGAATCTTAAAGAGCCTGAAGGGTGTCTGGCCCGATGGGCTCTTAAACCTTAGGCATACAACTTCCAAATTCTACACCAACCTGAAGCAAAAAACCAGAATGCTGATTGCTTATTAAATTTACACACAATTGCGGTTACAGAAGATCTGAGTAACATATGTTTGATAAGATGCTCAGCGGCAAGTACAACGATGAACCGCCTCCAGTAATCAAGGTATTGAACGGAATAAGGGCAATACGTTCCAGAAAAATGGGGAATTGTATAAGCAGATAGGAGACACTATCATGAATATCCCAAGACCTTCCGCCCACCCAACTATTATTATGAGCGAACACTGAGCCATTAGACATGGTATATTATATAAGACCCTGGAATTACTGCAACCATGAACTATTGAGAAAGCATGAACTTCGACGTTCTTGAGACAAATTCCTGCTGCCATCAGTTCCAGGTGGAAAAAGCCATTATGCCAAAAGACTTCATACCGGTTATTGAAGCAGCACTTTTCCTGGAACACCGTTCTAATTGATGTCATGGGTCCCCTTTCAACAGGGGAAAACTGGTCCATGTACATTCTGGTAGTAATGATTACTTGATCAGGTGTGTTGAGGCATGACCAATATGTGATTTTTGTGTGCTCAGGTTGGCTAAGTTTTTTAAGGAATGTATAATTAAGCAGCACAGTTGTCCCCAGTTCATCCTTACTGATAACGGAATGAACTTCACCTCACACATCATACCTAAGCTCAATGAATTGATGGGTATCCGCAGGGTTTTGATGACCCCGTATCACCCTGAATCTAATGGAATGATCGAGCAAGTTAATGGCACTTTGGTGAACATTTTTTGGAAGATGGTGATGAATCGACCTTCTAATTAGACTTCTCTCCTTTCCACCATGTTTTTGCTTATAACATTAGCTACCATTATGCCACGGGGAAATACTTTTCAATTATTGTATGGACGGCACCCTGCTCTTCTGGTGCTGCTTTATTCCTGCATAGAGGATACTGGCAGAATGGATTCTCACTGGTATTTGACTAACCTAGTGGGCACACTGATCAAACTGCAAACCTAAGCATACTCATGCATTTTAGCCAAGAAGATTAAGGATCAAGTAGCTGATAAAGTATGGCATAGCAGCCTCGCTCAGTTCCAAGATGGAGATATGGTTTTGTTTCATGACCAGCAGGGTTTTGGTCAGAAACACAAGCTGGCCAAATTATGGATTGGTCCATTTGAGGTAATTGAGAAAATGGGCATCGATGCCTATACAATCAAGGACCCACGAGTGGTCAAATAATCAACCAAGTGCAAGTGAAGTTCCTTTGGATGTATAAACAGTAGGAGCCTTATCATCCAGTCAAGGGGGGTAATGTTGAGATTCTGATATGACTGGACGATAAGGCCAAAATAGTCAAGGCGTACTGGCTAGAATTCAACAACAATAGCCATAGAGTTTGAGTATTTGAGCCCTTGTGATGGAGTGATATTAGGTTGAACAGATGATATTGGATCGCCTCCAAATTAGGTGATAACGTAATGTTGAAAATAAAAAGAATGAGATATCAATGTATGATGAATATTGAGCGGATCGCCTCAAACTAAGGTGATCATAAACTTATGAAAGATGAACTCTTCTGGAACCAATAAAAATATGGCAGAACGAATAGGCTAAGCACAAGCATCAGTAATGACTGAAGTCACTGGGATATCAGCGAGACAAGGAAATTGAGAGGGGTAGGATTTTGCTTAGTTAAAGATAGAGAGAGCAATTGGACTAGAGGGGAGCCGCTGAGATTATTATATTACAATAAAGAGTGTTTTTGGGGGGATCGCTCCCTTTTGTTTTATTTATTTGTTTAAGTGTGTTCTGAAGGACTGTCATGTGCACATGACATCATAGTGGGGACCAACCCCAAAGATAAGGCTGAACGCCAGAAGGCTAGAAGTGAAGCTACAGGCCCTCCCTGACCTGAGGCACATCCTAGACCAACGCTGGGTACGGGCAAAATATTCCCATGTTGGTACTAGTAGGGCCAAATTCCCAGCCCCTCACATCGGCCTAGGCGTTAAAACAGATGGTCTACCAAGTTAATGCGGGCAGTTCCATTCGGTTTATCAAGGAACGGGGTTTCAAAACATGTCCCATTTATGAAGCAACACGCTTGGGTTGAATCCAACTTCAATTAATCACTTGAGTGAAGTCAGTTTTGGCTTATTTAACTAATTCAGATGGTAGCGTTGCCCTATTGGTGGGTCAGTGCTTGGGTCCACTGCAGCAAACCCCATATTTACCCGTCAACACTTAAATGTGTTTTCCTCAGCCAACATTCCTTGTTGGTCAACTTCCTGAATAAACCTTGTACCCATTTTACCATTTTAATTTATGCTTTTTCTAACATTCCTGTGTGTGTACCTCTTCGAGGAGGTCTCACGCTCTGTTAACCTTGTTATTATAAACACAATCTGATTCTCACCTCATGCACCGTTGGTTCGCCCAGGCAAACTCCAACCTGGGTCGTTTACCCCTTCTCTCCATGCGCACCATGACGCTTTTGGCTAGTTTACTCTAGAATTTCTTTGTTTAAACTGTTGTTGCTCCAGCACCCTCTGCTGGGAACTAGCAGATGTATCATTGATAGCTAGTTTCCTTTTGTTGGTTATATGCACCATGCACCATCACGCTGGAAACAGGAGAGTTATATACACTCCCCTTACATTAATTGACCAACCACTTTTTTCCTATGTGCACGAACTTTTTCCATTTGAATCTTTCTGAAGTAGAAACAGTGGGTGCTGGCTGTGGGCTTCAGCTGTCATTAGCCGCACCGCTGTTTCCTCTTTTTCCCAAATGTTGGAACAACTCAGCGTTATTATGGTTGCCTCCAACTGGAAGAGTATCCACCCTTCATGCTTGTACCTGATGAATACAGACACTTCGATGTCCAAAAGTCATAATTCCCCGACTTTCTGCCAAAATAATTAATTTCCATTCCAATAAATGAGTTTTCTTTTGACAGCGCATTCTAATGAAGTTGGCGGAATTGGCGTAGATGGGCCTGGAATTGTTGGCCTTGGATAATGCTGGGCGTTCCATTTCAGATAGGGGAATGGGGTCATTCACATCTGAAAACGCGTTTTATGATGAAAATTTTATTCAACCCTCTGAGCCTTTTCTTAGCTTTTATGGCTTGGATGAGACCTCTATTCCAGTATATCAAGTAACCCCTGAGAACCTTCGTTTGACCCCTACCATGATACAGGGCACTTGGGAAGCAGAGAAGGAACTTTGTCTAAAATATGATAAAGTATATGCACCTGCAGAAGGCATGGTGGGGTGTGTGGCCTCAGTATTAAGAGTGGCCAACTATCACTCCCCCTTTTTTTGATTCCAAAACAGATTCTGATGGCTTGCTTGATCCAGAGGAGAATTTTTTTGGTGAGGTATTGTCATTGTCCACCATAAATAAATACCATTCCGGGTGTTTTCTACTGACTGCTACCTTATCCTCCCCTTTAGGAAAGCACACCACTACTATTTTGGTGGATACTGGCACCTCTGGAAACTTTATGGACCAGTACCTAGCCGACTACCTTGGAATGAGTTACTTGCCAGGTGATATGGTTAGGTGAGGGGCGTCCCAAGGTATTCCCACTCTGAAGATCATTTGGACAGTGGACTATCAGGTTGGCAAGTACCACTTGTCTGATCACTTCAGTGCGGTCAAAAACCTCCTGTTCCCTATCATTTTGGGTGTGGAGTGGTGGCAAAAGTTTGACGTTAGAACCAACCTGAAGGATAATACCCTGTCCCTCACCATGAAGAATGGTCGCACATTTGTTGTGCCTTTGTTGGAAGAGAATGCCCAGGGCAAATTGCCCCACTGTCCCCACCATCTCCCTTATCACCTTGCCTCATTGCTGAAGCCCTCAGTGGAAGTTCCTATACCTTCTTTCTTGGAGGTTTGGAATCCTCTTTTGATGCAGCATCTGCCAATGCACTCCCTGAGCACTCCAAATTCGATTGTGACTTCAAGCTCATGGTGGATCTGGTGCATATATCTTCCCCTATTTACCCATTGACTGTCCGTGAGGAAGAGGCGTTGGATGTGTAGGTGAGGGAGCAGTTAGCCAAAGGTGCGATTTTTCAGCTTACCTACCCTTTATGCTCCCCCTTTCTCTTTGTGGATAATTCTGACGGTACTTTAAACCCATGTGTGGACTATGGGAACCTTAATAACGTCACTGTACCAGACCTTCATCCCATCCCTTTGGATTCACAGATCGCGCGCTATGGAGAAGGCGAAGGTCTTCTCCAATCTGGATTGCCTCAATGCGTTTGACCAGATCCAGATAAAGAAGGGCCAGGAGTGGTTAACCGCCTTCCACACCAGAAAAGGAATATTCCAGTTTCGGGTCATGCCCTTTGAGCTTAAGAATGCTCCTGCTATCTTTCAACGCCACATTGATGCAGCGTTGGGGGACCTGTTAGGGGTATGCGCGGTTGCCTACATGGATAATATCCTGGTGCTTTCCCCTGATCAAGAGTCACATGCAATCCACCTTCAACAAGGGGTGGAGCGGTTAAAGGCAGCCACCCTTACATTGAAAATAAAAAATGTGTGAGTTCTTCAATTCCCAGGTCACGTTTCTGGGCAACGTCATGTTTGACCAGGGACAAATGATAACTACAGACAAGGAGAAGGCGATTTGTGTGTGGCTTATCCCCATCTTAAAAATGAATTGAGGAGCTTTTTGGGGACGTGTACATTCCTCAAGAAGTTCACTCCCAATCTGTCTGAGGTGGCGGCTCCCTTATACAAGGCTAGAGGTGCCAAGGTGCTTCAGTGGTCCCCCAATTTGGAGGATGTTTTCCAAGCAGTGAAGTGCACCCTGTTTTCCACTACTGTTCTTCACCAAAATTAACCCTTCCAAAGAATTCATTGTGTTGACTGATGCTCTAACTTCGCCATAGTGGCCGCCTTGTTACAAGTAGGTGAAGATGGGATAGAGCATTTAATGGGATATTTTTTAGGAAAATGTCTTTTCCAGAGTTGAATTACGCCATTTACAACAAGGAGTTACTATTAGTGGTGGAGGCCAAACATATTGGCGTCACCACTTGCATGGCTCTACCCAACCATTCCACGTACGTACAGATCACTGTGCCTTGCTGTACTACCATGCCCCTCATGTTTTAACCCCATGGCAGACCCGGTGGCATGAGACTCTTGCCCAATTTGCATTCACATGTGAGTTCACCAAGGACAAGGATAACGGTTTGGCGGATGCTTTGAGCTTCAACCCTGCTTTAGCCCCTGACCCCAAGGAGGTAGAAGTTCACAACACACAGGTTATGATTCCTCAAAGTAAATTTCTGTCGCAATATCCCTCTCCCCTGGCAAACGGGCCAGCGCTTGCACCTCTGGAAAACGCGGAGGAATATAGTATGTTCAGGAAGGTAGTTCTTTGTCAGCCGCTAGCAGCTGAATATACTACGTTACTTGCTAAGTGCGAGTTGAATCAAGAGGATCTCTCCAGGGGCTATCACATGAAGGATGAGATGATGTGGTTTCAGGAGCGCCTATGGGTTCCTGCTGGACCACTTCACCTGGAAATCATCCAGGACCATCATGATGGACTCACCATTGGTCATCCTGGTATAGCGAAGACATTAGAGTTAATACAGCGCACATACAATTGGAAGGGCTTGCATGCTCAGGTGGGGCGGTACTGCAAGGAATGTTTAGTCTGCAACCAAATGAAGCCAAATCGTCAAAATTTAGTGGGGTTGTTGGTACCAGTCCAGAAATCTGAAGGGCTCTAGCTTCCCTATCGGTGGATTTTATTGTAGAACTACCTGTCTCAGATGGTTATGGTGCCATCATGGTGGTGGACCAGTTTACAAAGTTCGCCCACTTCATTCCTTGCAAAACTACAATAACCGCGGCTGAGATAGCTAGGCTTTTTGTCATGCATGTGTTTGCACTTCATGGAGTTCCCCAAGATTATCAATAACTTGGGACTCCAATTTACCTCTGTCTTTTGGGAAGAGTTTTGTAAGACTCTTCAGATTCGCCCTTGCCGTTTGACTACCTATCACCCACAATCAGATGGGCAGACTGAACGAGTGAACCAGTGCTTGGAGCAGTTCCTGTGGTGTTACACCGCCGCGGATCATTCAGATTGGGCTTCTCCCCTTCTCATGGCCCAGTTTATCTACAACAATACCTTGCACTCCTCAATCGGTTGTTCCCCATTTTTTGCCAGCCATGGCTTTAATCCCTGCCTTTAATATGGAGCCCAGCTGTGGGTCTAAGGTTGAAGCGGTGGTGGACTTTGCCAAGACAATCAAGAAGGTCCACCAGTGGGTTTCCACAAGCTTGGAGGCGGCTATGCAAGTGTATAAGGAGAACGCTGATGGGAAGCGCCAAGTGGGTCCTGCATACAAGGAAGGTGATCTCGTTATGCTTGATGCTCATAAGATCCCTATCAAGCAGCCATGCAAGAAGCTGGGACCAAAGAGGATTGGCCCCTACCGCGCTGTTAGAAAGGTGGGCCATGCCTCATACCAGCTAGATCTCCCCCCCTCATTCTGGATCTTCTCTGTGCTTCATGAGAGCAAACTGACGTTGTTTGAGGGCCCCCCACCAGAAACTCCTGAGGCTTATCTCGTCGATGGGACGCCAGAATGGGAGGTGGAAGAAATAGTTGCCTCCTGCCGCATTAAAAGAAGACTCGAGTACCTGGTATCCTGGAAAGGCCTTGACGCTGCAGAGAACAGTTGAGTTCCAGTGCGTGACTGTGTGCATGCCCAAAATCTGATTGAAGCCTTCCACAAGTGTTTCCCCAAGCTTCTGGATCCCAACCTAACTGACTGTTGCCGCCATGAAGTTGGCCCCTGCTCACAAGAACTTTTTTTTATGCAAGCCCCTGGAGGGGGTTTGAGCCCCATTGGGAGGAGAGGGTAATGTCATGTACACATGACATCATAGTGGGGACCAATCCCAAAGATAAGGCTGGGAGCCAGGAGGACCAAAAGGTGAAGCTACAGGCCCTCCCTGACCTGAGGCACACCTTATACCAATGCTGGGTACGGGCAAAATATGCCAGGTTGGTACTAGTGGGGTGCCAAATGCCCAGCCCCTCACATTGGCCTAGGCGTTAAAAGAGACGGTCTACCAAATTAACATTAAGGTTCCATTTGTTTCATCAAGGAACAGGGTTTCAAAACCTGTTCCATTTACCAAACAACGCGTTTGGGTTGAATCCAGCTTCAATCAATCATTCAAGTGAAGTCAGTTTTGGCTTATTCAATTAATTTGGATAGTAGCGTTGCCCTATCGGTTGGTTGGTGCTTGGGTCCACTGCAGCAAACACTGTATTTCCCTCGTCAACACTTAAATGTGTTTTCCCCAACCAACATTCCTTAATGGTCGACTTCCCAAATAAACCTTGTCCCCATTTTACTATTTCAATTTATGCTTTTTCTAACAATCCTGTGCGCAAAACTCTTCAAGGAAGTCTCATGCTCCGTTAACCTTGCCATTATAAACACAATCTGATTCTCACTTCGCACACTGTTGGTTCGCCCAGGCACCCTCCAACCTGGGTCATTTACCCCTTCTCTCCATGCGCACCATGACGCTTTTGGCTGGTTAATTCTAGCATTTCTTTGTTTAAACTGTTGTTGCTCCAGCACCCTCTGCTGGGCACTAGCAGATGTATTATTAATGGCTAGTTTCCTTGCTTTGGCTCTGTGCACCGTGCACCATCACGCTGGAAACAGGAGAGTTATAGAAACTATCCTTACAAGTACTGACGATCTTCATATCAACATTCCAATTGCTCAGTGGGTTGACTCTGTGCCAAAAACCTTATGGCGTATATTGACAATTACGCCAATTTTGTAACACCATGCATATCACAATAGGTAACTTTTTCACCTATGTATGGTATTCTGACAATTCTGGTCAGTTCATATCATCCGTTGTTTTTGCCTTAATCCTTTTCTTTAAGGTCATATCAAATGCTTGCAATTACATCTCAATCATAATATTTGACAATTGGATCAAGCACTGCTCAGCACTCATCCCTGATGTTGGTTCAGCCACCAAATACAGACTTGGTGGTAACGTGGTTTTCATCTGTATAGTAACTCAAATGGCGTTTTTCTCGTTGCCATATGGTGATTAATTTGTATGCAAATATCACCAAACTGAGATACACTCCCCATGCGGAAGTTCTCCCTGCAACCAGCTTCCTCAGCGTTGCTGCCAGAATTTAATTGAACCACTCTACCAGTCCATTTGTCCCTAGCCAGTAAGGTTGTCACAATTCTAATATGACTGTACAATAAGCCCTAAGTCATTACGGCAGAATGGGTAGAATCTGCCAATCATGATATAAGGTACAAATATAAGTTTCTTTAGATGAGGTGATATTAGGTTAAAATGGATGGTTATTGGATCACTTCCAAATGAGGCAATTAGAAGATGTTGATGTACGATGAATAGTTGACAATTCGCCTCAAATAGGCGATTGTTAATAATGAATTAATATTTGCCAGAACCAAAGAGATATGGTTTAACTGAATAGCTAAGCCAAGGAAATGATATCATCTAAAATTTTTGAGATACAAGCGAGATGAGACGATTGAAAGAGAAGGATTGTTAATAGTTTAAGCGAGTGGAACAGGAAGGATCTTCTGTATTTATTAAATAATATAAAGAGTGTTTTTGGGTCAATTGATCCATCTTTACTATAGTCTATTACTTTGTTTTGAGGATGACAATCATCATATTGTCAGTCCTATTGCTCAGTGGGCTGAACCCTGTGTAAGACTCCTTCAGCGTATCTCCAAGATACCACCAATATTATAAGAAAGGTACTGACATGACTCCGTTGATCCCCTTATCTCATTCAATCTCATGATCACGTGGGACATGAAATTTGCTCCATTATTGCTCAACAATACTTGCGGGCATCCATGGCAGTATACTAGTTGATCTAGGGTAAACCTTGTAGTGCTTTTCGAGTCCACTTTCTTTAAAGCCTTCATCTTGACCCATATAGTCAGATGGTCAATCGCAACTTAAATGTATTTGAATCCCCCTGTACTCATGGTTAATGGTCCCATCATGTCGATGGACACCATATGTTAAGCAAATCCAGGGCGGACCTGTTGATACCTGACCATGCTCTTGGAGGCTTGTGCGACTGGCACTCCACACAACAAGCCAGATAACCCGCTACATCATAGTTGATGGACTTCCAGTAATAGTACTGGTAAATGTGATTAGTTGTCTTCATTAGGCCTTTGTGCCTGAAAACCTTATGCGCAGCTTGAACAATTGCCGCTCTTTCCAGCAGTCTTGGTAATAGTAATCGTTTTTATCAATTGCCTTGAAAACTTGTCTATTTATGGTCTTTGTGTTTTCCATCACTTTTCTGAAGTGCACCTGTGACTTCTCAGGGCTCAGTCCCAATTTCTCCTTAGATCATTCTCTTTAATAACTCATCTGCTTTCTGGTATACCACTTGGACCATTAGTAGCCTCAATAAGCCATCTGCATTCTGATGAGAAGCTCCCACTTGGTGGACTATCTCATAATTGTAAGCCTGTAGCTTCAATACCCATTTAACCAGTCATCCTTCCAGTTCTCATAAATTATGCAACCAACGCAAAGAGGAGTGGCCTGTAACCACTTTGAAGTGCATTCCATGAATATACACCTGATACTGTTTACATGAATAAATTACCTCAAGGCATTTATGCTCACTAATGATGTAATTCCTTTTGGATGCTGAAATCGAAAGCTCACATATGCCACTGGATGTTTGTCCATGAGTTCATCACTTGGCATAGGATGGCACCAATCGTCATTAATGAAGCATCAGTCTGTATTATACATTGATGATAAAATTTTGTATTTTCAATATCGGAGAATCTATCAAATACTGGCATAATTCATCAGAAGAACTCTGGACTTTTTCATTCCAAACAAATCCTTTTTTAGATTATTTAGAAAATGAAAGAGGGGCTTGGCAATTATCACGAAATCCCATATGAATCTTTAGTAGTATCTGACCATTCCAAGTAACACTTGGATATCTCAGACACTTCTCAGAACAGCCATTTGCTCTATGGCCTCAATTTTCTGGGATTGCAGCTGCAATCCACTAGAGTTGATAACAAATCCCAAATATTCCAACTCTTTCTTGAAGAAGTGAGACTATTCTCAGCTTGATCTTCAGGTTATTCACTTACAGTTTCTTTAAGACTTCTTCCATATTGTGTAAATGGTCAGTAAATGTCCTACTAAAAATATTTATATCGTCCAAGTACACCAGGATGCATGGCAACTTTAGGTCATTTAAAATGGCGTCAATAGCCCTCTGGAGCGTTGCAGGCGAGTTACATAGCCTTGGGGCATCCTCATTGGTTGAAACAGCCCCTTTGTGGTGATGATTGCGCATTTCTCCTGGTCCTAAATTGGCAAATCGATTTATCAATATCTAGATATTGTATCCATTGTGGAGAAATACTTCACTTCTCCCAATCAATCTAATGCATTGTTAATTTGTGGTCGTAGATACAAATCCTTCTTTGTTATCTTATTCAGCTTCTGATAATCAATCACCACCTGATTAGAGCCATCCTTCTTCTTCACAATCAGGATAGGCTCATATAGGGACTCGATGATGAAACTAGAAGCCCATGCTTCACTAGTTTGCTGATCTCTTCTTCCACTACTGTTTTGGCCACCCTTGACCATATAATTGGTCTCATCCTTATTGGCAAATTTTTGACTGGTGTTGACTTTGTGGATCTTTAGTTTTTAAACATCCTAAATCATGGTCTTCCTGGGAAAATACTTCGTAATACTTTTTGAATAATTCAAGCACATCTTCCTGCTGTCTTTCCATCAGATCAGCGAGTTACTCTAAATCAACCAATAGATTGATGCTTTTGGTCACTCCTGCCAGTATCCCATCTCATTGAGGGTCACAAAATCATGAAATTTCCTCAATTCAGCCATCAGGATTAGATGAACAAACGTGATGATCTGATTATTCTCAATTTTTATTGGTTTTTTACTCAAATTCGCCAGGAGAACTCAAATTTCTCAATGGCCTGGCATAATTATTACTGGAGCCACCAAAGGCTCTACTCTGGACTTCTTCAAGGGGCTTCTAATCTCACCATACAGAAGCTTGGGTATTTCTAATGTCAATCCCATGTTGACTATCATCTGCAATCCCATTGATATGGTTCTTAAGCTCTTGATCCTCAATGGAATTCCCCAATTTTCCAGGATTTCCATCAGCATTTCTCTTCGTTTTCGCCCAACTAATTGGTAATAAATTGGGACAATGCCGTCATTGTAGATCATATTGATGAAATTACTCCTCCTTGTCAGTGGAGCTTCGCTATCCTTCTGATAAACCAAATGTAACGTCTGACCCAATATGGTCAACGTATTAACTACAAAGTTACATTTAACTCCATACTTCCGCAGAAACTTTGTCCCAGTCAGAATATCATAGTTTTGATTGGCCAAAACTATTGCTGGGGCGGATTCCACTAAAGATCCTAATTTGAGTGGCAAAGCGCTATATGCTCCACAGGTGATGGTTGTATTCAGCCTGGCTGCCCATATTCTTTCTTGTGTTCCAGATCAGGCGAGATTCTCATCTTCTTCCCTAGCTTGTTCAAGATAATATATATAGTTGCTCCAAAGTCAATTATCGCCTGCACCCATACTCAATTAATCAGTATAAAAATATATGTACAATTATAGTATTGTAAAATCTTATTTACTGAGTTTATAGCAGCATTATTTGCTGAATTGAGGGTGTGAATAATTTGCGCCAATAGAACATGAAATGATTCTTTAATCACGCTAAGGGGGATAGAAAGTTTTACCACATTTAATTTGAACTCAGTCAATTCTTCTGGATTCTCTGTGGCTCAAATCTTGTCCGCTAGTTGTTGCACATATGGCTGAGCAACTTTATTGATTGTTTTAGGGTCAATTCCCTTTGCTCCAAATCTAGTTGCTGCATTGACATCCAAATTGACTACTTGTTATAGTTGATCCTGTGTGTCATCATTGATAATCATATCACTAATGTCAATTTCTTCATGCAAAATATTGGGGGAATGGGTTTATCCACAGCTCTAGACTGTTCCCCATCTAGACTGCAGGCCCATTTCCTGACTCCTGTGCGGGTTTGGCCTCTTTTTCCAGGACCACATTGATCTGTTCCTTTGACTTCTTGCATTGAACAGCAAAGTGTCCTTTTCCTCCGCACTGAAAACAGCTTTTGTCCTTATTGATCTGCTTGAACTCCTTGGGCTTGTTCACCAGCACAGTTCAATTATTGGACTCCTTAGCACTCTCATTCCCTTTCATAGGATTTAGATTTCGCACTGGGCTTGGTTTGAAGTTTCTATTAGGGGCATCAAATGAAGCTCCTAATAAATTCAAATGATCCACCATATGCAAGGTGGTAATCTCAGTTACAAACATGGAATACATCATTTGATGTAAATTACAATAGGCCGATGGCCACTTTCAACGCAATCCATGCATGAAAATCATCCAGTACTTTTTCTCTGACCAAAATCTGCGATCCTTGGTAGAATTGATCAGAAAACCCGCTTATGATTCATCCTTATGGAATTGGATTCCCATGAATTCCTGTTTGCGCTTCAACATATGTGTAGGACTTCCAAATTTTTTCATTATGGCCGCCTTGGCCTATGAGTATGACCAGCCGTCCTCCTCTAAATGGGGTAACACTATGTTCTAATAACTAATGTCCAAACAGTTCATCACCGTCAAAACTTCTTGATGATTGCTGTACCTGACATCGTCTTGTCAAACAATCAGAAAACGCAGGGGCTTTAACCCAATAGAAGGTGGATAAAAATTTGGCATAGCTCTAAATTCTCATAAGTTTCTCTATCCAGCACTCTTGGTTTGGCTACTTAACTAGTTTGAGGTGATTTCAGGGGTCATCTCCAAAAATGGCTGCAAATGCGGTCAGCATATTTTGTGGAATAGCTAACTTCCCAACTGGAGTTCTTGGGGCCCTTTCTTCGGCGTATGTCGTTGCATAGGGCTCACATTCACATTTATGAGTCTACAACTCTTCAACTTTCTTAATCAGACGCTCTATGTCTGCGCTGAATGCCTGTAATCAAACTTGATCCGCTTCACATTCAGTTTTCAAGAATAAAACTTCTTGAACTAGATCTCCTTCATTTTTCTTTAATGACGTTACTTTCCCTAGCAACTTGTTGCTGAAATTAGAGACATCTTCGACTACTTCCTCAATTATGGTAAATTTTTACTCTAAGGCAGCAAATTCTCAATGATTGGCAGAATATAAGGCGTTCTTGTTGATGGTTGCCAACTCCGTCCAGAGTTTTCTTAACTCATACTTGTATGAAACCTTGTATAGGTTTATCATACTCAACTACCCCCTGTAGTGAGCACTAATTGTTAAAACTAAGGGATTTTCCTTTATTCTTCAAGACCAATAGCCCTATATGGTTAACTGCACAGGTTTGGTATGTGCACGATTCACGTTTTCTGAAAGTAGATGATAGTCTATTGATAATAGTATAAAGAATATTATCTGTATTTGAATAGATAACCAGTTATGGTCCAGCGATCAACCTGTATTTCTCCACAAAATACTCTCAATGTCTTCAGTAGGGACTTATACCCTTATTTGCCTAACTTGATCCACAATCAGATCCCTAGTTTACGGCCTTTCCTATGGTCTTATGGAGTTTACAGCAATTCCCATTTTATCTCAGCTTCTCTTCTAAAGGATCCTTAATCCTTACTCTTTATCCTGATAAAAAATCCCCAATTGAAGCACACAAGCAATAATTTCCTGAAGATTAATAGAACTAAAGCCTATACTAAGTTCTGCTAAATCATAACCTCAAATTAGACTCTTTATTAGAGTGAATTATCAGGGGAATTTATAGAGGAAATTTGGCGCCCAACCCTCAGTTGGTGCCTCAGCCATGGAACAGCATCCATTGCCATTGAACTTCCCTCTGATGACTCACTGGCCATGGTCTTCTCCATCTGGTTAGGATTTCTCCATCAGACATCTTCAAGACCTAAAACGAAAAAATCCAGAAAACATGTCCCTAACATTTCTCACTCAATCCCAGCGAACCAACCATGTTTGTTGAGCAACCTGCTTAGATAATGGGACTTGTTACCCATTATGGCAGGTCACAAATTAACTGATGACTCACTAGTTGCAGGTGGCATCAATCACCTCACAACTTGCCCTTAAATTCCCAATTGGTTGGTGATGAAACCTGATTGATATCGATCATTACACCTGATAATTAATCATTGATCAACTATCAGATGCCCCATTTCAGTTGGCAACTCTTCCCAAAAAGATCTTAAGCATTCATCTGGTTTGATCCCTGATGGATCCAATCCTGGCGAATTATCTTAACTCCCATGAACATTGTTGTTAATTTCTCAGTGTCTAGGTCCACTGTCGCCGAGTTGGATTTTCACAGGGTATAGCCACTGAGCAACCCACTCAAACAATATGAGGATCGCCAATTCTTATAATTAGACTTAAATAAAATATATATGGAGCTATTGCCCCTTATTTCTTTCTTTATTTTTTATATAGCTTGCATACCGTTCTGCGCTTCTCTTCCTCATAACAGACTATCCCCTCTGTAATCTTCCATCAGCTCTTTATACCTCATATCCCCAGACGGATGCATCCTCAGCTTGGCATCTTCTATTCTTCTTCCTTATTCAGTTTCTCTCATTCATATCAAATCTTGGCATGATTTCTCTCAATTCACCAAATGTCCTCATTTTGCTCAATTATAATTTGTGTATCCCCTTTTTGAAAATCTTGGACTCATCTTGATTCCCCTGTGATTCGCTGATATGGGTAGAATATCATCCAGTCATATCAACTTCCTGACATTACCCCCCCTTTGATTGGATGATAGGCTCTTACTGTTTGTATGCTCTAAGGAACTTAGCATGGACTTGGTTGGTAATCTGACCCCCCGCAGGATCCTTGATTGTGAAGACATCCATACCAGTCTTCTCGATAATCTCAAACAGGCTGACCCAAATGTCAGAGAGCTTATTCTTTTGTCCAAATCCATGCTGGTCATGGAATAACACATAATCCCCTTCAGTGAACAACGGAAGTCCAATCCAGCGCTTCTGGTCGGCCGCCTGGTCACAAATTTTCTTAGCCAAACTGGTGGAGTAGGCTTCAGTGTGTAACTTGATCAATGTATCCATGAGTTGCCTCAGATATCGCTGAGGATTCACACCACCAGTGTCCTCTACACACGAATATAACAAGGCAGAGCTGGATGTCATCCATACAGCAGTTGAAAGAGACTCTTACCAGTGGCAGAATGATAGCTGATATTATAAGCGAACACAGTGGTAGGTAAAAGAGCACTCCATTTTGAGGGCTGGTCCATTATCAAATTTGCGTAGTATGTTTACTAGGGTTCCAATAACTCGCTCCACCATCCCATTTGATTCTGGATGATATGGGGTGGTCAAAACCCCGCGAATTGCCATCAACTCGTTTAACTTTGTCAGGATATATGAAGTAAAGTTGGTTCCATTGTCCGTCAGGATGAACTGTGGACAGCCATGCCGCTGTATAACAGATTCCATAATAAACTTGGCAATGGTGACCGCGCCCAAGTTGCTAATAGACCTGGCCTCCACCCATCGGGTCAAAATGATTGATGGCGACTTTTATGTACTTGGATCGATTGGTGCTAGTTGGCAGAGGTCCCACTACATCAATGGAAATGGTGTGCTATGCGAACCAGGTCTTCACTAATTGATAGGTGGTTTTATTATGGAAAGGTTTTTCAACTTGACATTGATGGCAACAGCTAATAGTTTCTAGCACGTCATAATGCATGCTTTCCCAGAAGTATCGGGGTCACAAAAACTCCAGCGTCTTTTGCAAACCACCGTGGCCTACAGCCCAATGAGCATCCATAATTATTGAGGGTCTATTTGAAGGCTTAGGAAAATTCAGCGTCAAGTCTCTAATATGCTTGTATAATTCTCCCCCTCACATGAAGGTACCCTCCCTGAGTCCGTCTAACACCTTGATCACTTGCGGCGGCTCATCCTGGTATTTGTTCACCATCATTTTTTCATAAATTATATCAGTCAGATCCGCTGTGATAGCGACCGTGGGCAATTGAGACAGACAATCCGCGTTTTAATGTTTTGCCCCAGGTCAATGTAAGATCTCGAAATTTTAGGCTTGCAGCTTCAGACCGCAACGTGCAAGCCATCCTTCCAGTTCAAGAAGATTCTGTAGCTAGCGCAAGGAAGCTTGATCCATCACTACTTGAAATCTTACCCCATGCAAATATACCCAAGATTGTTTATAAGTGTAGATCACAGCTAAACACTCCCGCTCAGTTACAGTGTAGTTTCTTTGATGACAATTCAAGCTCTGATTACAGAAGATGACAGGATGTTCCACACCATCATCATCCTTCTGGGATAATACTGCTCCAATAGCAGCTAAGGATGCGTCCATTTGCACTATGAACAGCTTATCAAAGTTGGGGTATTGCAATATGGGTGCACTTGCTAACGCGTTATGCAATACAATGAAAGCGTTCTGGCATCATTCTGTCCAATCAAAAGGAGCATTTTTTAATAGCTCAAAAAGCGGTGCCCCAATACAATTGAAATTGAGAATGAACTATCAATTATACCCAACCATTTTCAGAAACACCTGAATGTCCCGCTTATTTTCTGACTGAGTCATCTTGCCTATCACTTCCACTTTAGCCAGCTGCAGTTTAAGCCCATTTGAATCCTCAACAAAACCGAGGTATTCCAATTGCTCTTTAAAGAAATGGCACTTCCAGGGCTTAATTTTGATATTAGTGGCAGCGAGGAACTAAAAACTTGCTCCAAGTGGGCCAGATGCTCTGTGAACGTTCGTGAAAACACATTGATGTTGTCATGGTAAATTGAGACGCAGGACAGCTTTAAATCACCTGAAATCGTATCCATGGCACGCTGGAATGTAGCAGGAGCGTTGCACAATCCTTGCGGCATTCACGTTGGCTGGAACAACCCTTTTGAGGTGATAATTACACATTTCTCCCATTCCATTGGTGGCAATTTGATCTTCCAGTACCCCGAGATCAGATCCATGGCGGAAAAATAGTTTGCCCCACCCAATCAGTCTAAAGCATCATCAATCCATGGAAGAGGGTAAGAATCCTTCTTCATGATATTATTGAGTTTATGATAGTCAATAACCACCCAATTTGAGCCATCCTTCTTCTTTATGATGAGCACAGGTGATACCCAGGGGCTGTTTGATGGCTCTAGCATCCCTTGCTCAATAAGCTTATCCACTTCATCAGAGACAACCTCTTACTCTGCTCTAGAACGTCTAATAGGACGCGAATGAATGGGAGGGTGATCCCCCATATCAATCCAATGTACCACTCCTTGAGCGCACCCCAAGTCATGATTGTTATTGGCAAAATTATCCCAATATTTTTCAAATAAGGCCATAGCCTTATCTTGCTGATCCGCCAATAGTCCCATGAGCACTTCTCATGGAACTACAGTCAGTACGCCAAACGAGGCGCAAGCTGGTAGTCTGAAATCTTCCCATGAGCCAAAGTCATGAATACATCGAACTTCCCCAATAGGGATGAAGTGTAGGTAAGCCACCACTTGGTGCCACCTAAATGTTATTGTTTCATTCTGTAGGTTCGCGAGCAACACCTTCACCTCCCCGTTCCTAAACAATAGCCTCAGAGCCACATGTGGTTCTAGCCATGAGTGCTGATGAGGCGCCAGGATTTCTCCATAAAGTCCCTTAAGAACTTCGATTTTAAGCCCAGTCCCTATTATGCCCTGGTGTCCAGATGGTAAATTTAAAGGGCGTGTTGCTCGAAGCAGCATTCCTTTATACTCATATATCTGTTTGGGAAGTATCTTAGTCCGCTGGCTCAGTTGCTGATAGCAAACAGGGATCACTCCATCACTGTATGCTAGATTGATCTGACCGGAGTGGACTGGATCTGTTGGGATTCCCCTAGAGGAAAAATAGACTGAAATCTGTTGGCCAAACATAGTAAGGGTTTCTTCCGCCATATCTATCACAATGCCAAATTTCCTCATGAAAGCTGTGCCAATTGTCATATCATAGTGGTTATTTGGCAAGACCACCACCGGAGCAGACACCTGTACTGAACCAAATCATAGAGGCAATGTGCTATAGGCTCCTTCCGACACAGTGCTATGTGTTTTTGCCATTCCATATACTACTCAATGGTCCACATCTAGTTTCAACATAAGTTTGGCCACTAACCAGGTGGAGACTATGTTCACCGGTGCTCCCATGTTTATGGTCGCGCGGATTTTTGTGTTTTGAACAAATATGTCACAATAAGTACATTCTGAGTAAGAAAAATCATCAGAGTTTATTACTTGTATCTTCAAGGGTCTTGTGTTACTTAAAAAGGAAGAAATACCCTTGCCGACCTGAGGATACTCCCTAGCGATTCTTTCCACCAGAATATCTATGTTAACCCCTATTAAAGGAGCGACGTCCAGCGAAGAATCTGCATTGCTGGAGCCAGTCTGTTCCAATATTTGCCACGTATAGGGTTTCTGCACATCTTGGCGGAGCTCAGCCCAATTGGGTGAACTCTTACTCTCAGAAGCAGAAGCAGGGGTATCCAGCAAATTCTGCTGGTATAACAAATTGTCCAATTGAGGCTTGATTTCTACTCGTAAAGTTGTTTGGCAGGTATTAGGGACAAGTGAATTGAGTGCAACAGAGGTAGAGCGTCCCGTCTCTACTCCACTCAAGCTTTTCCCTGCTTGGTTTTCATAGTTGGCATTGCGTACACTCGTGGTTTGCTAGGGCAATTGGCTGCATAATGCCCTTTTTGTACGCACTGGAAGCAAGTGTTTGTAAAAGGTGCACATATATAATTTGGACTGGAAGGACCAGGTCAAGAATTGCCGGTAAGGTTCCATGGTTGCAGTCAAACTGGTGAAGCATACATGGGATGGAAAGGGTCTACTGACTCATATAGCCGACGATTATGTTCCAGCGGCTGATAACCCAGTTGCTGTGCCTGATATTTGGAAAAATGGAGCGGGGGTAACGGAGGGTTTTTGGGCTACACTGGGGGCGCTGTTCATGGCAGAGAGTCATCATAAGGTGTTCACAATTAGAATGAGGCTGGCATCCCCATCCAACACATGGGACATAGCGTTATATAGTTCCTGGTATGGTTTGACCACCACCATCAATGTGATACTTACATCCTTTGTGGTTATAATATTAGCCTCAAGTAAAACGTGAGCTTCCACTGAAAACTTCTAGGCGAATTTCTACAAGGTCTCGTTTTGATTAAACTGTATAGTCAAAAATTCAGCTTTTCATTGAGACATCTTGTTAGTGCCTCTGAACAGCTGGATAACTATCACTTTTACTTAGGTGTAAGAAACGGAGCTATCTGGAAGATAGCAGATCACTTGGTCAGCGCTTTCCACATCTAAAGTGGACAGTAACAACTTCGCTTTCTGTTGATTGGTAGCCCCTTCCACAGCGAATTAAAACATTTAAAATACCCGTGTAGATTTTTGTTATGACTGAAAGGAGGTAACTTTTTAATATGGACGAATTCAATTGGCTCTCAGGTTCAGCTGCAAGGGGCAGGCGAACTGGATTTGGAGCGACCAAGGGAACCACCATTTGGTGTGTTATCATGCCACTGTCCAGATGAGCTTGAGCTTGTCAAAGTGGAATCAGAAGAAGTGTCATCATTTGGGGGGTCCATCATACAACCTGATGGAAACTCATTTGCTGATCCATAACATTCTTCCCCTGAGTCGCCACTAACTGCCCTATTTCCCCCAGCTCTAGTATGCCCCGTGAACTGTTCACTAATCATCTGTTCCATTTTAACTGCAGCACATCTACACCATCAATCCTACCATTCATGTTGCAGCATGTTATATTGCCGTTGCAATTCCTGGTGGAATTCCTTTTCCTCATTCAGTGTTTGTTCCATAGTTTATAATCACATAAGAACTTCCTCAATTCTATTCTGCATGCAGGTTTTTTGTTGTCTTGCATTTTCCGCTTGCTGGTTGGCGTTGTTTATTTGGTTAACAAGGAAAGATCATTCACAAGCCAATTACTCATTGGCCCATTGAAGGGTATCAATGCGGTCTTTCATGTTTGCATACTCACTTGCCTCACCAATAGGGAGAGGGGAGGCTCATTGACATTCCGCCTGACTAATAACTTCTATTCATGTGACTCGATGAATGAGTTGGAGGTACTTGGTGGACGTTGACCTAAGAATAAGCGCGTTATCAGACATTTGCTGAGTATCCCATCTTATAAGGAGTTGATCTAATTCTGTCAATAGAGAGCTGACTTGGGCCACCAATTGCAGTTCTATCAGGGTCATTCTTTCCTTGAGCTGAGCAATCATGGCTTCAAGAGCTTCCACCCATTCAGCTAGCTCCATCATACAGCTCTCATTATTATTCCCCAAGGTTGTCACGTCCTGAATCCGCTCTGCGGATAGGCCATGCTGTTCCAATAGTTCTCTTATTACTCAAGGTAATTCTGAGTTTAACTGTGGTACTAGAAGGTCCAATCGACAGTGAACATCCCCAAAATGATGATCCATCTGTGCCAGCGCCCCTTGTATTTCCGAGAACAAATGATCAATATGGTTCAGCAGGAGGCGAGTATCATGCTGTTGTGCTTGAGCAAACCGCAGCACGTCTCCAATTCCAATGTTATGGCGAGCAAGAACTTGTAGCGGCTATCAAATTGAAGGTTGCACATAAGCAACTAAGCATTCTTCAATTCTGTGAGTCAAGGCGGCGAATTAACCCCATAGTAGTGTCATCCAAATAAGTCATGTACAGCGCATATCTATTTTCTTGATCATGTTGATTATAAAACAGACTCACGGCATTTTCCCCACTCTCATCCTTATATAGGCGATACCCACGCAACAACCATTCCATAATAATTCTTAGCTGTTGTGGAGTCACATTTGTAGAGCGTCCGTGTTGGTTGGTCATCAGCTCTGGGAAATTCTCAAATTGCACAGTAATCATAGTTTCATCATCCCCTGGTTCAGTAACAGTAAACAATGTTGGTTCCGAGTTAGGTGTCCTCCAAGATTCTTCAGCATGCTGTGCTCAGAACCTGATCAGGTTAGGTCAGAACAAATGAGGATTTGTCATTGTATTTTCCCCGTTATAGTTGCTAAGTGGCCCCCTGTAGTGAGTACCACTGTTAATTTCTCAGCGTCTAGGTCTGCTGTCACCAAGTTGGATTTGCACAGGATATAGCCACTGAGCAACCCAATTGAATGATATGAGGATCGCCAATTCTTAAAATAAGACTTAAATAAAATATATGTGGAGCTATTGTCCCTCATTTCTTTCTTTATTTTTTAGATATCTCGCAGACCGTTCTGTGCTTCTCTTCCTTGTAACAGACTATCCCCTCTGTAATCTTCCATCAGGCTCTTTATACCTCTATTCCCCAGTCAGATGCATCCTTGGCTTGGTATCTTCTATTCTTCTTCCTTATTTGAGTTTCTCTTGTTAATATTGAATCTCGGTGTGATTCCTCTCAATTTGCCAAATTTCTCATTTTGCTTGATTATAATTCGTGTATCCCCTTTTTGTAAATCTTGAGACTCATCTTGATTCCCCTGTGATCCGCCAATATGGGTAGCATATCAGCCAGTCATATCAACTTCCCAACAATTGTTAACCCAAAATTGGGTCCAACTGATATCCAATTCACTCACCATAGGGAATTATCCCCTAGCGTCCCATGGCAATCTAGATGGTTGGAAAGGTGGGCAAAAATTAAACAGCTGTCATACAAGGAATAAAAAGTGAAAATTTTGTAAAGCAGTCCACAACCACCATAATTGCCATGAATTGATTAGTATTGTGGAGTTCAACAATGAAATTGATAGATACTGAGGTCCACAGACCTTGTGCTTGCTGATGGGGATGGAAGAGACCATTTCTACCTGGTCTATCAGACTTGTTGCATGCGCACGTCATGCAATTTTGCAATCCAAACTGGCAGACCCTTGAAAATACCTAGATAGTTGAACGTCCATATGATTATATCAAGTCACTTTTAGTTCCTTGGGTGACTCACTTTTGGTGGATCATGATGCCTAGAAAATACTTCATCCCAGAGATGGAGGAACATAAACCTTATCTCTGGAATAAAACTGCCCCTCTGCTAACAAATAATGGGTAACTTATGACTCAGTGAACCCAACTGATCAACAACTTTAGCCTCTCCAAGTAGGTGGTTTGACCCACCAGTACCCAAGATAATAATGCGCATCTGGTGCCCAAGCCACCCTAGAAATTGTGAGAGTAGCAATGGCGAGAATCTGAGTGGGAGCAATCATCGTTGTTAACTCCTGTGTTCCCTCATCCATCAAACTTGGGGAAGGGTAACATCTCAACAGGTCAGGGAGAATATTTTATGTTTTTTATGAACTCTTGTTTGAATTAAAGCTGCACAGATCTTGAAATGTCCAAAACTGACGGTGCTCCCATTTATGAGATTTTCAAAGTACATCAGGGACTGGTATTATGTATGGACCACCACTTCATGCCATGCGCCTTGAAGCAGGTGCCACCAGTGATTAAGAGACTATGCCACTGCAGCAAGCTCCTTGTCATTTATGGCCCATTATTGTTCTGCAGCAGTGAACTTGCATGAGTGATAGGTGACAGGATTTTCTACCCCATCATGCTCCTGAATCAGTTAAGCCCTCACCACAGCCGCCAAATCATAACAAGCGTTTATTAAAGGCTGGGATTAATTGGCTTGCTTGAGGCTTAGCGGCACCACAAATACCTCCTTAATTGCCTGTTAAGATTTTACCCAGATGGATTTCTTCTGATAGTATCAGAATTAGTGGTTTCAGTTAGTCAGGCGTAATTGCCAGATGATCGCCTAGTTTGATACTATTTAATGTTATATATTTAATCATTTTTAGGTTTGGTGGAAGCTGTGTTCGCTGCCAAAATGCCATCCAAAGATCATTGTGGGATTTTCTGGCGGAAATCCAATGAATCCATTATAAATTGTCCAAAAATGGTTCCACCGACTAATTTGGAGCACAGGTGACTCAAGCTGATGCTCAAGGCATAAATTGATTAAAAATTTATATACAATCGACCAGCGACTTATGCTGAGGATGAATTGACCTAATATTAATATTTGGTGATAAGATGAGCGGATCTGGAGGGAATCACTATAATGTATGAATGAAGAGACGATCTGATAGAGCTATGGCATCAAGTGACCAATGGGTTTTCTGATATTTGATTGGCCAAATGAGTACTTGGGCGCAGTAGCCCAGAAGCAGTATAAATAGTCATTCATTCCCTCTTAATAAACATCTCTCATTTGCCCACCTTTCCTATTTGGTTGAAGTAGCTTAAATCAACTAGAGTGGGGAAGGTGGGACAGGAGATCCCTGATAGGTGCAGGTGATCATGCCTGGAGTGGCAAGCATTGCCAGCCCCCATGCCTCCTCCCTATGAGAAACTGGCGAGAACCTGGACAGTTGGCTATCAGCGGATGCGCTGACTGGCCGCCAACCTTGCAGGGTGCAGTGCGGGAGTGCCATAGCCGCACAATATGGGGGATGGACTCGCTGGGGTATGCCCATATGGGTTGGTGAAGGGTTGTGAGGGTGGGGCAGTGCAGAAGTGCCTGAGCCTCCCAGGAAGGGAAGGACTTGCCAGGGCACACGCCAAGGATGCCTAGGGCTAAAGGCGAAGCTGTTGGTGGTTAGTTGGTGGTTTGGACGAGGACTTGTTGGGGTTGGTACACCAATGAAGGAGAAATGGCAAATGGTTAACCAGTATGAAGACTGGTTGGCCTGGCATACTAGCAGAGCCCATGGTCAATTTCGTGAAAGTGGTGCTCACTACAGGGGGCTTTGCTAGTAGGCTGCTTGAGTAGTTGGAGGTTTGATTAGAGAGTGGCAAAAGCCACTGGCTAAGACCAGTGCTCCTTCAAGGAGGCGATGGGGGTCTTGTCCCACCATTGGGGTGGGTCACGCTGAAGGAATACCATCTGGTTAAGGGGAGGGCAATGTCAAGATAATGACCAGATTGAATCCTTCCAATAGTATCAAAATTAGGGGTTTTAGTTAGTCAGGAGTAATTGCAGGCTAATCGCCTAGTTTGATGCTATTTAATGTTATATATTTAATCAAGTTTAAGTTTTGTGGAAGCTGCGTTCACTGCCAAAATGCCATCAAAGGTCACTGTGGGAGTTTCTGGTGAAAAGCCAATGAATCCATTATATATTGTCCAAAAATGGTTCCACCGACTAATTTGGAGCACTGGTGACTCATGCTGAGGATGCTCGAGGTTCTATTAAATTATGAATTTTATATATATGATTGACCAGCTACTTATGCTGGGGATGAATTGACCTATTATTAATATTTGGTGATCAGATGAGCGGATCTGGAGGAATTGCTATGAAGCATGAATGAATGAATGAATGAAGAGACAATCTGATATATTTATGGCATCAAGTGACCGATGGGTTTTCTGGTATCTGAGTGGCAATTGAGTACTTGGCGCAGTAGCCAAGAAGTAGTATAAATAGTCGCTCATTCCCTCCCAATAAACATCTCTCATTTGCCCATATTCCTATTTGGTTGAAGTAGCTTAGAGCAACTAGAGTGGGGAAGGTGGGACAGGAGATCCCTAATAGGCGCGGGTGATTACATCTGGAGTGGCCAGTATTGTCAACTCCCATGCCTCCTCCCTATGAGGAACTGGCAGGAACCTGGACAGCTGGCTACCAGCGGATGTGCTGACTGGCTGCCAACCTTTGTGGGGTACAGAACGGGAGTGCCATAGCTGCCCAATATGGAGGATGGACTTTCCAGGGCATGCCCAGATGGGTTGGTGAAGGGTCACAAGGGTGGGGAAGCGCAGAAGTTCCTGAGACACCCAAGAAGGGGGAAGGACTTGCCAGGGCACACGCTAAGGACGCCTAGGGCTAAAGACGAAGCAGTTAGTGGTTAGTTGATGGGTTGGACGCGGACTTGTAGGGGTTGGTACACCAATGAAGGCGAAATGGCAATGGGCCAAGCAATCTTCATACTAGTTGCCCTGGCACACTAGTGGAGCCATGGGATATTTTGTGACATTGCCTCATACACATGTTGGCATCCGCTGTCCATTTAAATGGAACATTCTTCCCTGTCAGGAGATGGATAGGCGTTGCCAACTGGGGAACGCATGCAAGAAATTTTTCAAGAAAATAATTGTCTTCCAGAAGCTATGAAGCTGCTTTTGGGTGACGGGCATGGGCCAGGAAAAAAATGTCTTGAGTTTTCTGGAATAAATAGCATAACCATCCTTCAGAACAAATTTAACAATAAGTTAACCTCTTCCCTAAAAACTTACACTTTAGGGCTTTACAAAAGATATGATCCTACTTCAGCACCACCAATACCACATCCAGGTCCCTCTCATGCTATTCAGGGGTTGGGGTGTGCAACAAAATATTGTAGATGTATGCAACTGTGCAAGTTAAGCAAAGGTCGTCCAGTACGTCATTAATCATGCACTGGAAGGTAGCGGGCAAGTTTTTGAGGCTGAAGGGCATCACACGGAATTGGAAAATACACTATTGGGTAAAATTGGCTGTCAGCCACTCCTGACCTTCCGCTACTTGTATTTGATAGAAGGCGTTTACCATATTGAGCTTAGAAAACAACTGGGATTTGGCAATCGCCTGGTTGATAAATTGCTCAAGGGGGAGCAGATAGGGATCATGCACGGTGATATTGTATAAATAGCCATAGTCCACATACAGATGCAGCGTACCAACAGCCTTTTGAGTGAAACAATGGTGAATTCGAACCATCTAGTACTAAAAAAAAAAAAAAAAAAAACAATGGTGAATTCGATGTAAGAGGATTTCCTTCTCACCCACCCTTCTGGACATGTCATTTAACCACACCTCCAGGGCCTTATCCTCTTGCTTGGTAAGAGGTATAGTAGAAAATTGATGTTTATTATGCTTACTGTCAAACAAAAGGCCAAGTGATACTCAGTTTTAAAAAAAAGGCGATTGCCTTCTTTATATCAAAAAAATCCATGTACTGCAACAAACCTGACGGAAATCTAGAGGTCTCAGTTAGGGAGGTAGTTGAAGCAATTATAACCACCATGTTGGCGGGGAAAAGTTTTAACAAGTGGAAATTCACCACATGTATGCAGATTCACAAAAGACAGTAGTTTGGGCTCCATATCAATAATAACCTGTTGACGCCTCTATCAACCAACTCCAAGAATGATGGGAAACAACAGACTTACCACTGCAATAAACCAATCGCAGAAGCCAAAAGAATGCACTAAGAATGGCACTAACTTTCTCATCAGATAACTAATCATAGAGGCTGATGATGCACTCAGTACTGAGGACCTGGTGTTAAGATCTAGAACAAATTCTGACGCCCTTCAAGATCATAAAATTCCCAACTGCACCTGTATTCATAAGAGCTTTGTTATACCCTATGGGATCCCAACTGGATTTTAATCAGTAACATGAAGTAAGCCTATCATATTTCTTAGCAATTGTGCAGAATACAACTAATGAAGAAGAGTTATTTACTGTCAAATCCGTTAGACCCTCCTCAAGGGGGAAAACTGTGGCCTCAACTCCCTGAGCAAACCCTAACTCCGCTGATTGTACCGCAGACAACAGTTTCACCAACAGATTTATATACTGTTGGAAAGTTGATATGACTGGATGATATGCTACCCATATTGGTGGATCGGAGGGAGATCAAGATGAGTCTCAAGATTTACAAAAAAGGGATACATGAATTATAATTAAGTGAAATGAGGACATTTGGTGAAATGAGAGGATTTATGCTGAGATTCAATATGAACAAGAGTAATTCAAAAAGGGAAGAAGAAGAAACTTTTCTTTCTCGTTGCAAACACTTTTGCAACCCATTCAATTCAAGACTAAATCTAGTTTGATAATCTCATAGAGGGGATTAGTCTGCACCCATGTCTGGGAGCAGTTGGGCAAGCAAGGCAAGAGGAGCAGGCGGAAGGCCCGCAGCCTCTAACGTTTGAAAACGCCCCAGAGAATCTGGCAGAATAGAATAAAATCTAAAAAAACTGGTGGTCACAATTTCTCCCGGAGATACTCGCGTGGCAAGCACAATGCAACCAGTACATCAACATGCCACATTCCCAGCCACTTTCGTCGGTGGAATTTGGAGTCCGTGTGTATCTGGACATCCAAAAAACGGCCCTATGGGAAAAATTTTGTGAAGATGTACACAAAATTTTCCTGACCGCGGTGTATGTTGCACCTCACTCCATGTCACACAGTTGGCTGGACCTAGGTTTCAAAAGCAAAATAGCAGCAGACGAGGCTGCAGCGGTGTGCATAGTGGTTGACCTCCCCAAAGGGCAATGGGTCATCGAAACTAATTGCACCAGATGGACAAAATCAAACCAAATTTTCCTCACGTTTGACTTTTTGCCTACTACGGTAAAACGTGACATTTTGGAGCAACACCTGAAAGATGGTCTCGCCATATACAGTGAAATACAATCTTTCGAAATGCAACATTTCACGCTGATGCCACACCTGTGCACCAGCAAAGCCATCGCAGTTCTGACCCCAACTGAGGAGATCGTGAAGGACCTAACCCAGATCCCGCACTCCACCTTTATTGACATCGCAGGGCACACCACCCACCCATTCTGGGTAACCGTGGACAGCGCGCCCCCCATTTTCACCCACTGTGATGCATTTGGCCATAAGGCGCACGCATGCCCCATCAAAGAGGGCGTCACATTCCAAGAGCACCCCTCGGCGGCCATGGCCAGCAGAGAGGCGCACTATGAACCAACCGCAAGCACCAAGGAGGCTTTCCCGTGGGGAGCACAAGGCTGCTACCTATTAGTAAAGCCCATCTCCCCACAGGAGCGGAAGAAGGCCAAGCAGGCCCATAGGACCACGGCCAAGGAAGCGGCCAAGGCCACCACCACTATCCCACACTCAAAACGCCAGGAGGACATGGAGACCTTCGTGGTGGAAGCAACTTGGGAATCTATCACCCAATCAGATTGAGAGGCCCATGCCAAATGGGCCACTCAATCTGAGGATCCGATGGGAGATTCAATCTCACCCAATCGCTGCACCAAAGCCCTGGTTGAAACTGACTTGGGACCTATCCCAACCAAAAAAAAAATTTTGCCCCACTCAATGGTGCACCGAACTTATCCGCACCGCAAAAAATTCATCCGATGTTGGGAAAACAAAAAGCAAAGGCCAAAGCCAACGTGACTCTTTCCACAAAAATTAACAAAAACCCCGATAGCGTTGCTGCTAATACCCACACTGCTGTGAAAGCCCATGGGGACCTGGAAGAGGCTGGTGGTCCTGGAGGCCCACCCCCTCACACCTAAGGTGCGATGGGGGAAACCTTCACTCTAGGGATGCTGAATATCGCCAGACTCAAGGCCTCCCCGTCCCAGGCTAGGAAACTGAGTTTTTTACAAAACAATTTACCTGTGGATATCCTGGTCATCCAGGAAACCCACTGTCCACGAGGTTCGAGGAAGCTTGGAAAACAATGCTCCTACCATCCCTATCCTTTTGGTCGAAGCACTGTGGGGTGCTAATTCAGAAAAACAATTTTTTCAAATTTACATCTTCAGAAACATTCCTAAATGGCCGAGTGCTCATTGTCACCTTCTCATAGGCCAATGTTGCACACACAATCATCAATATTTATGCCCCAAACAGTGCACAAGAGCGTCAGGAATTTTTCTCGTTGGTCAAATCCCTCCCACTACCCCCCAATTCTTTCCTTATTGGTGACATGAACTGTTGGCTAACCTCACCAACGGACTGGTGGCCGCCCTCACCCCACGCCCCACAGGGTCACGTAGAACTACGCATTCTAAAAGCCATCCTTGGGTTAATGGATGCGCTGCCATGACATGCCCCACTGCTCAAAAACATGACGCGTCCCCACATCCACAACGGCCAATTAAGGTCCATGACCTGCATAGACCTTATTCTAGCGCCGGCGAAATTCCAACCCCACATCTCCCACTTCAAAACAATGAAAATGGAATTCTCCGACCACCAACTGGTCTTGATAACATACCACTTACCCGTCACAGTTGCAAAGGCCCCACATTGGTGCAAAATCTGCCCCCCAGAGCTCACGTCACCAGGATTTTCCACGTGGGTGGAAGAGGCAACTTTGGCAAAATCTTTTGTTGCACCATTTTGCGCGGACCCCATTTCCACATGGGCAACTTTCAAAGAAGACACCATCCGCCACTATTGCCATCTCTCATCCAGACGCTCATGAGCCACATCGGCAGTTATATCGTGTGCGCTGGTGGAATTGGCCCACTTGGAGTCCAACATTCCAGCCTCAGGATATAGCCCTGCATGGGGCCAGAAGTGGGCGGAGGCAGCCGCCCACCTCAACGCACTTGAAAGGCAACACAAACATCAGGCTTGTGTCCAATACAGGGCCACACGCATCACTAAAGGTGACAAGTGCACCGCATACTTCTTCAAAAAAAAATTTGCACCATGCCAGAGCGTGGCCTGCACACAGGTGCAAAGATTGGATAATTCTATTGTGGATACACCAGCCGAAGTGGCAATCAAAATGCAAAGATATTACTCTGAGTTATACCGAGCTGAACCAATTCAGCCAGCCAAAATGGCAGAATTTCTCGACAGAGCTCATATCTGCACCATTTTTGATACCCGGAAATAATGAATTTAATTACTCTGAACAAATTATGGACTACCATTCGCGGTGCGCCAAACTGAAAATGCCCAGGCCCAGATGGCATTCCATACAAGTTCTACAAAAAATATTTTAAATATATATCCCCATTGCTGCTAGCCTCACTCAACCAAAGCCTGTTGGAAATGCGCCTCCTACCAGGAGGACATGAGGCCTTTACAGTCACACTCTTCAAGAAAGGGGATAGGCTAGACTTAGCCAACTGGCACCCCATTTCTCTAACAAACACAGACACCAAAATTTTAACAAAAATCATGGCTAACCGTTTAGGGACTGTAGCATCTGCCACCATCTCCCCAGAACAATTCAGCTTCATCCCCAGAAGGTCGATTTGGGATAACGTGCACTCTGTGGCTAATGTGTGTCAGTCCACAGCCTCTGGGGCACTTGTATTCTTGGACCAACAAAAGGCCTATGATAGAGTAAACTGGGAATACCTTAGGGCCTGCCTCCAACAATTCCGCCTACCTCCCCGCTTCATTAACTGGGTGATGCTGCTCACAGAATCTGCAACAATGGCTGTGCGCGGCCCAGGTTTCCTAACGGAAGTAGTCCATCCTCAAGGGGCCTGCGACAAGGGGACCCCCTGAGCCCACTCTTATACAACTTCAGCCTTGACCCACTACTGCGAAATGTGAATGCCCAACTCACTGGGGTCCATGTGCCAGGCCAAACCCCAGTCAAGATGATGGCATTTGCAGATGATTGCGTGGTGGGGGTGTCTAATAACAAAGATGCACGCGCGCTTGAAGCCCTCATTCAGGACTATTCCCAGGTAAGCAACGTGGCACTGAACGCCTCCAAAACTGAAATCATCCTCCTTGGTCAGTTTCAGAACTGCTGGGCCCCAGCAAGTAGTTTACAACCCTGCCCATCTGCTCGCCCACGTCCACGCCTTACTAACTCAAAACACACTGCTCCACTGGTGCTCCCCTTTGTGCCACGACCTACCATAGGACCGGTACGCCATCTAGGCGTGTGGTTGGAGGCAGGTGGATACGCGTCAGCAGTAATGGAGTGCCATATACTGGACAACGTGACGAAGCGAATCGCCTCTCTCAGAGCCCACCCTACTACCCTCACTGGCAGGGTTGTTCTTGCCAACTCTATGCTCCTATCCAAAGTCTGGTTTGGAGCCCACGCCATCCTCTTCTCCCAAGCTTCTTCAAATCCCTGTATGCTTTGCTACAAGGTTGGCTTTAGTCAGGCCGCCCTTCATCAGTATGGCTAGAGGTCATGTTTGGCTCTCATCATCATGGTGGCATGGGCCTACTTGACTT